>PVKP010042022.1:0-18335 GCA_004027715.1 Plecturocebus donacophilus
GAGATGGAGGTTGGGTCCATGGGTGCTGGCCTGCAGCCTAGGGCTCTATGGGGCCAGTCTTGCACTGGGGCGGACCTGAATCCCGAGGCTGTGTGGCTCAGATGTGCCCTTTGCCTGTCTGGAGGCTGGGGTGGGCCTGGAGCCTGAGTCTGAGAGAGCCAGCCAGGAGGCTGAGGCCAAGAGCGCTAGACCGGCACTGGGCAAACCTGGGGCCTTTAATCCCTGGGGGCTGGCCCGGAAGCTGGCTTTGCAGGTACTGGCCTGGTGCTTGAGGTCACAGGGGTCAGCCTGGAGCTACAGTGGGTACAGAGGCTAGGTCTATGGGTGCCTGCCTGAAGTCTGAAACTACAGAAGATAGCCTATCATTGACGCAGACGAGGTCCAGGGTCAGTAGCGGTTGTCCTGACACCGAGGAGGATCTGGAAGCTGGGTCCACAAGTCCAAGCCTGAAGTCTGGGACTGTGGGGACTGCTCTGCAAGTGATTTCTGCATGTGCCAGTCTGGGGTCTGGAGCTCTGGAGGCTGGCCTGGAGTCTGAGGCTGCAGGGCCACCCTGGGTCCATGGCAGGCCTGGCGGGTCAGTCCATGGGTGCCAGCCCAGACAGAGCCTGGGGCTGTGAAGCTGGCCTTGTCCCCACGCAGGCCTGGAGGCTGGGTTCATGGGTGCACCCAGAGTCTAAGGCTGAGGGAGCCGCCTGGCCATGGGGCCTCTCTGGAGCCTGGGACAACCAGGGCCTGCCTGGTGATGAGCGGGGCCTGGCGCCTGAGTCTGTACGGGCTGGACCGGCACTGGGGTGGTGCCGGAGACAATGTACAGGGGTGACCTGGAGCCTGGGACTGCAAGGGCCAGGCTGGCGCCTGAATCTGTGGGAGTCAGCCTATGCTGAATTGATTTTCAACAAGAGTGCCAAGGCCATTCAATGGGGGAAAGAATCGTTTCTTAAAGAAATGGTGCTAGGCTGTTTACCACAGCTAAGACTTGGAACTAACCCAAATGCCCCTCAACAATAGACTGGATAAAGAAAATGTGACACAGATACACCATGGAATACTATGTAGCCATCACAAAGGACGAGTTCACATCCTTTGCAGGGGCATGGACGAAGCTGGAAACCATCATTCTCAGCAAACTGACACAAGAACAGAAAAGCAAACACTGCATGTTCTCACTCATAAGTGGGTGTTGAACAATGAGAAGGCATGGACACAGGGAGGGGAACATCATACACCGGGACCTGTTGGGGAGTGTGGGGGCTAGGGGAGGGATAGCAGGGGGTGGGGGGATTGGGGAGGGACAACATTAGGAGAAATACCTAATGTAGATGACGGGGGGATGGATGCAGCAAACCACCATGACATGTGTGTACCTATATAACAATCCTGCATGATCTGCACGTGTACCCCAGAACGTAAGGTTTAATTTTAAAAAATTATGGTGCTAGGATGACTGGTTACCTACATGCCAAGGAATGAAGTTGGACCCCTACCTCATACCACACACCATATGCAAAGTTAACTCAAAATCAATCAAAAATATAAATGTAAGTGTTAAAAATATAAAACTTTTAGAAAAAAACATAGGGGTAAATGATGATTTTGTATCTGGCATTGGATTCTTAGAATATGACAGCAAAAGCACAGGCAACAAAAGTGAAAAAAAAATAAATCGGACTTCATTGAAATTAAAAACTTGTGTGCATCAATGGACCTTATCAAGAAAGTGAAAAGATAACAGAACGGGAGAAATAACTGGCAATCATATATCGGGTGATCGTCTACTACCTGGAATATGTTAAAACTTACTAAAACACCCATCAAGAAAAGGCAACTCCATTTTTGAAATAAGCAAAGGACTTGAATAGACATATCTCCGACGAACATATACAAATAGCCAAGAAATGCATGTACAGATACTCAACATCATTAGCTATTAGGAAAACGCAAATTAAAGCAATGAGGTACTATTTCCCATCTACCAGGATGGCCACACTTTTTTCAAGATGGAAAATAAGAATTGTTGAATGGGATGTGGAGAAATTAGAACTTTCTTACATGGCTGACATAATTACCCATGTAGATGGGAATGTAAAATAATTCAGCCACTGTGGAAATCATTTTGGTGGTTCCTAAAATGTTAAACATAGAATTAACGTGTGACTTGAGAATTACACTTCTAGGTATATAGTCAAAAGAACTGAAAACAAAAGACATACTTGTACAAGCATTATTTCAAAACTCAAAAGGTGGGAATAACCCAAATATCCATCAACTGATGAATGGATAACTGTAGTCTATGCATACAGTGGAATATTATTTATTCAGCCATAAAAGGAAATGAAGTACTGATACATGCTACAACTTGAATGGGCCTCGAAAACATCATGCTAAGGAAAAGAAGCCAAGGCCGGGCACGGTGGCTCATGCCTGTAATCCTAGCACTTTGGGAGGCCAAGATGGGTGGATCAGTAGAGGCCAAGAGTTCGAGACCAGCCTGAGCAACATGGTGAAACGCTGTCTCTACAAAAAATTCAAAAAAGTTAGCCAGACGTGCTGGCGCGTGCCTGTAGTACCAGCTACTCGGGAGGCTGAGGTGGGAGGATCCCATGAGTCCAGGAGGTAAAGGCTGCAGTGAGACTTGTTTGCACCATTGCACTCCAGCCTGAGTGACAGAGTGAGACCCTGCCTCAAGACAAACAAACAAACAAAAAGAGAGAGCGAGAGAGACCTGAAGGTCACATATTGTATGATTTGATTGGTATGAAATATCCAGACTAGGTAAATTCATAAAGGCAGAAACTGAATTAGTGGGTGCCAGAGCCGAGGGGGAAAAGGATGGGAAGTACTTTCCTAATGAGCATGCGATTTTCTTTGGAAGTGATGAAAATGTTCCAAACTAGATGGAGGCAGTACTTGCACAACATTATGAAAATACTGAATGCTGCTGGACTGTTTATTTTGAAAGGTTAATGTTATAAAAATTTCTCCTCAAAAGATAAATTTGAAAATTTATTGGCAATGCATCCAGGGTCTGTTTCTGGTGTCTCTGTCTTTTCCGCTGACTTATATCTACCCCATTGCTAATAACACCCTTGTCTTAATTAGTGCAGCATTCTGGTGAGACTTAGAAGTCAGCTTTGGGAGGCCAAAGCAGGGGACCACTCAAGCTCAGGAGTTCAAGACCAGCCTGGGCAACATTGTAAGACCTGGGAAACATAGTGAGACCCCATCTCTACAAACAAAATCAAAATATTAGTCAGGTGTGGTGGTGCACACCTATAGTCCCAGCTACCCAGCAGGCTGAGGCGGGAAGAGCATTTGAACCCGGGAGTTAAAGGCTGTAAGAAGCCATGATTGTGTCACTGCACTCCAGCCTGCGCAACAGAATGAGACTCTGTCTCAAGTAGGTAAAGTGAGTCTGCCGACCTTACTGTTTTTTAATTCTGTTTTATTTTATTTCTGAGACGGAGTCTCGCTTTGTTGCCAGGCTGGCGTGCAGTGGCACGATCTCGGCTCACTGCAACCTCAGCCTCCCAGGTTCAAGCGAATCTCCTGCCTCAGCCTTCCTAGTAGCTGGGACTACAGGCACATGCCACCACGACCAGCTGATTTTTGTATATTTAGTAGATATGGGGTTTCACACCACGTTACCCAGGATGATCTTGATCTCTCGACCTTGTGATCTATCCGCCTTGGCCTCCCAAAGAGCTGGGATTACAGGCGTCAGCCACCATGCTCAGCCTAAAATTGCTTTAATGACCACAGTTCTTTTCGTTTTCAGAATCATGTTGTGTGTGTCTACAAAAAATTGTATCATTTTAACTGTATTGCGTTAAATCTATAAGTCAATTCAAGGGGAACTCATATATTTATTGAGTGTTCCCGTTCATAAATGTGGTATACTCATGTTTATTCCATTCATTTAGGCCTCCCTGGATTTCTTTCTTCAGCACTGTGTAATTTTCAGAATGTAGAATTTCTTTGATTCATGCCTAGGTATTTCGTTTTTGGAGTTATTGTTAATGACACTGGTTCTTAAATGTTTTGTTTCCATCTTTATGCTTACTGTATATAGAAATACAATTGATTTTTGTGTATTAAGCATATATGATTTACCTTTAGTAAACTCATTTATGAGTTCTAAAATTTTTTTTGTAGATTCCATGGGATTCTCTGCATAGATAATGTCATCTGTGAATACCAGACAGCTTTAGTTTTTATTTTTCTATCCAAAAGTCTTTTATTTCTATTTCTTGAATTATTACAATAGGAAGGATTGCTAGGTATGATGTTGAATAGAAGTGGTGAGAGTTCACATCCCTGTGTTGTTCATGAACTTAGGAGGAAAGCATTCAGTTGTTCACTATTAACTATGATATTAGCTGTGGGTTTTCTTGTAGATTCTCTTTATCAAGCTGAGGAAGTTCTTTTCTATTTTTAGTTTGCTGAGAGTTGATGTCTTAAATGGATGTTAAATTTGGCCAAAGGCCTTTTCTGCATCAATTCATATGATCATGTATTTCTTTCTTTTATTGACCAATAATATAATGGAATAAATTGACTGGCTTTTTTAACATTGAATAAGCCCTGCATTGCTGGAATAAGCCTCACATGGTTGAGCTATATTTTTCTTTTTAGACATTGCTGGATTCAATTTGCTAATATTTTGTGACGAGTTTTGCATTTATGTTCATGAGAGTTGGTGGTCTGTGGTTTCTTGCTTGCTTGCTTCTTTTATATAGTCTTTGGCTGGTTTTGGTATCAGGGTAATCCTGGCCTCATAAAATGTGTTGACAAGTAGTCCTTCCTATTCTATTTTTGGGAAGAGATATTGTAGAGTTGGTATTAGTTCTTCTTTGAATGTTTGGTGGAATTTGCCAGTGAAACCATCTGGGCTGGAATGTCTTTTTTTGGATGGTATTTTACTATGAATTCCATTTGTTTTCTTTTCTTTTTTTTTTTAATTTTTTTGAGACAGAGTCTCCCTCTGTCACCCAGGTGGGAGTGCAGTGGCATGCACGATGTTGGCTCACTGCAACCTCCCCTTCCCAGGTTCAAGCGATTCTTCTGCCTCAGCCTCTCGAGTAGCTGGGACTACAGGCACCCGCCACCATGCCTGGCTAATTTTTGTATTTTTAGTAGTGACGGGGTTTCACCATATTGGCCAGACTTGCCTAAAACTCCCGACCTCATGATCTGCCCGCCTCGGCCCCCCGAAGTGCTAGGACTACAGGCGTGAGCCACTGCGCCGGGCAGCATTTCTTTATATAAATTTTTTATAGAGATAGGGTCTCACTTTGTTGTCCCGGCTGGTCTTGGTCTTCTGGGCTCAGGCGACCCTCCCAGCTTGGCCTCCCAAAGTTCAATGTCTTTATAGGACTATTCAAGCTATTTTTTATTGGGTGAGTCTTGATAATTCGTGTCTTTAAAATAATTAGTCCATTTCATGTAGGTTCTTGAATTGAGCTGTTTGTCGTATTGGGTTGGTGCAGAAGTTTTTGCTATGAAAAGTCACGGCAAAAACCGCACTTACTTTTGCACCAAGTTAAAACCATCTCTCCCTTTATTTGGCCACTGTTCGTATGTGTCTTAGCCTGTTTCGGGTGGCCGTTAACAGAATACCTGAGACTGGGTAATTTAAAAGTGAAAGAGGTTGACTTAGCTCATGCTTCAGCAAGCTGGGAAGTAGGAGAAGCATGACACCAGTAACTGCCCAGCTTCTGGTGACAGCCACCTGCTAGGCCAAAACATAGTGGAAAAGGCCAAAGGAGAAGTAGACACATGCTAAGTGGGAAAACTCGAGGGGCATGCTGGCTTTATAACAATGCCACCGTCATGGGCACTAATCCAGTCTCAGCAGAGCCAGTACTCACATGCTACCTCAAGAATGGCAGCAAGCTGTTCATGAGGGATCTGTCTCCATGGCCCAAACACCTCCCACAAGACCCTGTCTGGTAGGGGAATTTCTGGCCCCATCCCCCAGCCATGTGGAAAGAGCCCGACTCCTGATAGGGAAAGCCCTTCCCCCGCAAGGAGGCCACATGGAAAGTGCTTAACTTCCTTATGTGACTCAGCACAACGACCCCGGCTGAAGGAACTCCAGCTCCCTTCCGCCTAGCAACCACCTAACCCCTTCAGCTCCCGCCCAGCAGACTTCCTGCCTAGAATCTGACCAATCACCATCTGCCTTATTAGCTCTCCCCTAACTTCCTGCCCACTAAACTTCCCGTCCGGCGAACTTCCCGCCCGGCAACTGGGACTAACCAATCATCACCCGCCACCTCTGCTCTCCCACCGCCCCAGGCCCTCTGCCCCTATAAAGCCGACTGAACAAAGAAAGCGTGCGCGATTCCTCCCTGCCCGCCTGAGTCGCCCGGAGATCCTAATAAAGTCGGTACCGGCCACCATGCATCCTGCCTCGTGTCTACTGGGTGCCTGCCTCCGTGGGTTGGGGTCCCACAACTGGGGGTCGCACAGACCCCACCTCCCAACACCACCACACTGGGGATCCAATTTCCACATGAGTTTTGGCGGGGACAGTCCAATCATATCCAAACTATAGCAGTATATGTCTGTATTCCCGGGATCGGGAAAGATCCCAATAAGACGATTTTTTTTAATAATGTGCATTTTTGTGGGCACTTAATATATAATAAAGAATTTGCCTGGACTTTGTCCCTGAGTCCTGGGAGATAACTTCTAATCCCTTGCAATATCCTGAGTGACAGGCGTGTCTTTGTCATTCCTGGTGGACCCCACGGACGACACTTCGTGGTTTATGCTCATGAGGCGGATCATGGTAGGCCCCGAGGTAGTGTATGTGATGAGACGACTCATAATGGAGGCTGGCCATACTAGAAAGGCCAACCACATGAGTAGAGGGTTGAGGCACTTAACGATGTGATATCAGCTCAATCGTCAGAGAGAGAGAGGGAGGCTGTAGATTGACTTCAACCAAATGGCCGACTAACTGATGGCCAACACAGAGGGTTCATCTGAATTATCTAGCCTGCCATTACCAGGAGGAGAAGACACTGGGTTTATTCCAATCTCAGTGATCACTCCTCGATCTTCTTTACTGGTCCCTCATCTTCTCTCCAACTTCTCTTTTTGAGAATCTTGATGGGATAGGAGGATGTTGAAAATGTTCTCTACTGTGATCTGGATGGCGTTTGCACGGGTGTATAACTGTGTTAAAATTGTACACTCGGGTTTCTGTGATCTGATGTACGTATGTTATACTTCAATTTTTAAAAGACGACGTATGAAACTAGAAATACATGGTACAAGCTGGAAGAAGATGTTTATCCTATATACAGTTGACAAAAGATTGGTATCACGAATATATTTTGAGAACTTCTAGAAACCAATAAGAAACAGTAACAACCCAGGAGGAAAAGAGACAAAAATCATGAACAGGAATTCCATAGAAGAAGGAACTTATGTGGCCAAAAAACACATGAAGATATGCTCAGTTACTCAGTTGTCAGGGAAATGCTAAACACGACTACAAGATAAATCTTATACCCGTTTGACTGGCAAAGAGTGAGAAACCTGGTAAGATCAAAGGTCAGAGAGGATGCAGAGCAGTGGGGTCTCATACAGCTTGCAACGTGTTGTGAATATAAATTAACACAACCAGTTTGCAAAACAATGTGGCATCAATATACAAAAGTTGAACATTCACAGCTCAGCAATTCCTCTCAGCGTCCACCGGACGAGAATTTCACAGCAGCACTGGCCAAAGTAGCAAAATCTTGGGAACAACGCAAATGCTCACGAACAAGAGAATGCATAGATAAACTGTGGTATATCCACACCATGATACACTACATAGCAAGGCAAAGGGGTGAACTGCAATTTTATGCTCGACAACCAATAAATGTTAGTGTAAGTATGAAAAAAGCAATTCCCATAGGACTACATATCGTATGACATCCTTTATATAAAATTCAGAATCAAATAAAACTGTAGAGTATAATGGCCGGGCACAGTGGCTCACGCCTGGAATCCCAGCACTTTGGGAGGCGGAGGCGGGTGGAGTGCTTGAGTCCAGGAGTTCGACACCGGCCTGCGCAACATGGCTAAACCCCGTCTCTGCAAAAAATTAGCCAGACGTTACAGCGCGCGCTTGTACTCCCAGCTACTCGGGAGGCTGAGGTGGGAGAATCACATGATCCAGGGAGGTTGCGGCCTCAGTCAGCGAAAAGCACACTACTGCATTCCAGACTGAACAGAGTGAGACTCTGTCTCAAAAACAAACCAAAAAAAAAAAAAAAAAAAAAAAAAAAAAGAGTGTATTGTTTTATACATATACTTATTTGCAAAAAAAAAAAAAAAATCAAAGGAATGTCAAGTACACAATTCAGGTTACTATTGCTTCCAGTGGGAGTGAAGGGAGTCAGGAGCATGCTGTGAGGGGGAGCTCGGTGGTAGATATAAAAGTTACTAGTAATAGTCTAGTTCTAGGATTGTGGAATAGGTAAATGGGGGCACCTTGCATTATAAAATAAATAAACAAATAGTGCCTCACGTCAGTCACGAGTAGCATGTTATGAAATTAAGATTATTATTAAGTCAATTCAATATTACCTAAGTTTCCTTCAAAAATCAAATGCTGCATTGGACCACTTAGACCTGGGTCTGAAATATTTATTCCTCTCTCCTTCCAGGCTACACACATGCTCCACCAGCTCTTTGGTCAGGCCAGGAAGCATTCGAGTTTGACATCTCTTTCTTTGTATATATTTAAGCAGGAGGCACTAGAGCAGGGCTGCATGTCTTGTATCTGGCACTGTTTAACCCAGATGTTACTTGGGACAGAAGGAATCCATCAAAACCCTGGAATAAACTGGATCCCAATGATCAATCCGTATGAGTTCTACTCAGTGAACGCAGATTACAGCAAACTGAAGAAAGAATGTCCAGAATTCTAAATGCAATGTTTCCCTCCAAACCAGTTTAGCATGAAGGTCTTCCAGAGGCCATTTACACAGTTTTTCACTTAACTGGGAAATATTTCTCCTTTAAGTGCACAAAATCATGTTAGTGTATCATGTCAAGCTTCATCACTGATTAATAAATGCATTTACCCATTTATTACAAAGAACATGACAAAGGATACAGATGAACAGCCAGATGAAAGAGATGCATACAGCACAGTATGTGGGAAGGGGCACGGGCCTTCCATGCCCTCTCCAGGTGCACCACCCGCCAGGAACTTCCATGGTTTCAGCTATCCGGAAGCTCCCTTCTTCCCAAACTCTTAAAAATAGAGAGCCCCAGGGCTGAATCTTTGGTCTGATTTTTTTCTTTAACTACACTCTCGCCATAGCTGACGGAAGACCCTGGTTTCAATACTACCTATATCAGGAACAAGACAAAGATGCCCCATTTAACCCCTGCTATGCAACATAGTACTGAAAATTTTAGCCAAACACCTTAGTCAAGAGAAAACAATGAAAGGCACACAAATGAGAAAATGACGAGTTTGCTGGGCACGGTGGCTCATGCTTGTAAGTAATCCTAACACTTTCGGAGGCTGAGGCAGGTGGATCACATGAGGCCATGAGTTCGAGACTAGCCTGGGCAACGTGGCGAAACCCTGTCTCTACCAAAAAGACAAAAGTTAGCCGGGCACAGTGGGGTGCGCCTGTAGTCCCAGCTACTTCTGTGGCTGAGGCACAAGAATCGCTCGAACCCTGGAAGCAGAGGCTGCAGTGAGCTGAGATCACACCATTGCACTCCAGCCTGGGTGACAAAATGAGAGCCTATCTCAAAAAAGAATAGAAAAGAAAGTAAGAAATTACATTATCTCTGTCCGCAGATGACATAATCGTATATATATAAAGTTTTAATATATTTTTCAAGAAAAACTTAAAATTCATTGCAATTTTAAATTAAAGTTGCAAAAAACAAAATCAACAGACACAAATCAGTAGCATTTCTATACACTGATAACAAACTATCTGAACATAAATTGAGAAAACAATCCCATTGAAAAAGGTCCTCAAAAATAACGTAAAATACTTAGGAATAAATTCAACCCAGGAGGTGAAAATACCTGTACGCTGAAAACTATAAAACACTAACGAAAGCTATTGAGGAAGCCACAAATAAATGGAACGTTAACCCATGATCATGGATTAAAAGAATTAGTATTGTTAAAATGTCCATACTACTCAAAGCAATCAACAGATTCAATGCAATCCTTATCAAAATTTCAATGCTAATTTTACATACATAAAAAAAGCAATCCTAAAATTCGCAGCGAACCACAAAAGACTCCAGTTACCCAAAGTAAACCTGAGCAAAACGAACAAAGCTGGGGGAATCACAACCTGATCTCAAAATATAATAAAAGCTAGAGTAATCAAAACAGCATGGTACTGGCATAAGAACAGACACATAGACCAATATAATAGACTAGAAAGAAATCCATGCATTTACGGTCAAGTGACTTTCAACAAGGATGCCAAGAGCACACATGGGGAAAGGACTGTCTCTTCAATAAATGGTGTTGGGAAAACTGATAGCCACATGCAGAAAAATGAAATGGGACCCTTGTCTCAGATCATATACAAAAATCAAGGCGAATTGGACTCCGGATTTAAATGTAAGACCTGTAACTGTAAAACTACTCAAAGAAAACAGAGGGAGAATCATCCATGGCATTGATCTCAGCAATAAATTTTTGGCTATGACCCCAAAATGTGAGCAACCAAAGAAAGAAAAGAGAAATGGGATTACGTCAAACTGAAAGCTTTCTGCACAACCAAAGAAATGATCAGCAGAGTCAAGAGGCAACCTACAGACTGGCAGGAAATATTTACAAACTACACATCTGATATGGAGTTAATATCCAAAATATATAAGGAACTCAACTCAATAACAAGAAAACAAACAACCTGATTTTAAAATGTGCAAAGGATCTGAACAGACATTTCTCCAAAGAAGACATACAAATAGCCAACAGTTGTATGAAAATGCTCAGCATCACTTATCATCAGGGAAATGTCACAGTGAGCTATCACTTCACACCTGTTAAAACGGTTAATCAGAAAGAGAAAGGAGAACAAATGGCGGTGAGGATGTGAAGAAAAGGGAACCCTTATACACCGTCGGTGGGAATGTAAATTAGCGCAGCCGCTATGGAAAACAGTATAAAGACTTCTCAAAACACTGAAGATAGAACTGTCCAGCAATCCCACTACCAGCTATGTATACAAAAGAGAGGAAATCGGTAAATCAAAGAGATACCTACACCCCCATGTTTACTGCAGCACTATTCGTGATAGCCAAGATGTGGAATCAACCTAGGTGTCCATCCGTGAATGAATGGATAAAGGAAACGTGGCATATATGCACAGGGAATATGACGCAGCCACAAAAAGGATGAAACCCTTTCATTTGCAGTAACATGGATGGAACTGGAGGTCAGTATGTTAGGCGAAATAAGCCAGGCACAGAAAGACACATATCAGACGTTCTCACTCCTATGTGGGAGCTAAAAAAGTTGATCTCATGGAGGTAGGGAATAGAGTGATAGATATGAGAGGCTGGGGAGTGTGTGTGGATTGGGGGAAGGAGGGTTGGGAAGAAGAGAGGTTGGTTAATAGGTATAAAGACACATTTAAAAAGGAATAAGTTCTAACCTGGGCCTGGTTGCTGACGTCCGTAATTCCAGCACTTTGGGAGTCTGAGGCAGGCAGATCGCGTGAGCTCAGGGGTTCCAGTCCAGCCTGGACAGTATAGCGAAAACCTGTCTCTACAAAAAAAATAAAAATACAAAAATTATCCCGGCATGGTGGTGTGTGCCTATTGTCCCAGCTACTTGGGAGGCTGAGTTGGGAAGATCGCTTAAGCACAGGAGGTTGAGGCTGCAGTGAGCTGGGGTCACGCAGCTGCAGTCCAGCCTGGGGTGACACAGTGACACCCCGTTTCAAACAAAAAAAAGGAAAACTTCCTAACGTTCGACAGCAGAGTAGGGTGACTACAGTTAACAGCAATGTATTGTATATTTCAAAAGAGCCAGAAAAGCGAACTTGAAATGTTCCCAATAAATAAGAATGAAAAATATTCCAGGTGATGGTGACCCCAAATATCCTGAATTGATCATTACACATTCTATGCACGAGACAGAATAGCACATGTATACCATAAATACATGCAAATATTGTGTATTAATTAAAAATTAAAATTAAGAAATGATAAATAGAACTATCATTTGATTCAGTAATCCCACTACTGGATGTATGGCCAAAGGAAATGAAACCAGTATGTCAAAAATGTCTGCACTCGCATATACACTGCCGCACCATTCACAAGAGCCAAGAGGTGAAATCAACCTAAGAGCCCATCAATGGATGAATGGATAAAGCAAATGTGTAGATAAAGCAAATAAATGGATAAAGCAAATGTGTACATGCAGTAGAATACTATTGAGCCTCTTTTAAAAACATAAAAGGAAATCCTGTCATTTGTGACAACATGAGTGAATCTGGAATATATTATGTCAAGTGAAATAAGCCAGGCACAGCAAGACAAATACTGTATGATCTCACTGAGATGTGGAGCCTTAAAAAACTAAACTTTTTAGAGACAGAGAATAGAATGGTGGTTACCAGGGTCTGGGGCGGGGGAGGATTGGGGAGATATTGGTCAAAGGATACAAAATTTCATTTAAACAAGAAGTCTAAGTTCAAGAAATCGATTGTAAACACGGTGACTACAGTTAATAATGATGTATACTTTAAAATTGCTGAAAGGGTAGATGTTAAGTGTTCTCACCCAAAATATGAAAAGTATGTGAACATACATACTTTAGTTAGCCTAATTTAGCCATTGCACAATGTATACGTGTTTCAAAACATCATGTTGTACACTGTAAGTATATACAATTTTGTCATTAAAAAACAAAAATAAAACACACAAAAAATGAAATTAAATGCCATTTGTTCAATAAAACTGATGTGACACCGGTGAAGATGTGCGGAAACTGGAACCTTTATGCACTGTCGGTGGGAATGTAAAATGGCGCAGCTGCTGTGGAAAACAGTATGCCGGTTACTCAGAAAACTAATAATGGAATTATCATATGATCCAGTGATTCCATTCTGTGTCTATATCCAAAAGAATAGAAACCAGAGTCTCAAAGAGGTTATCTGTCCACTCCTACTTATAGCAGCCCTATTCATGAGAGCCAAGAGATGGAAGCAACCCAAGTGTCCACTGATGGACGAATGGAGAAACAAAATATGGTACGTTATTTGGCCCTTAAAATGAATTATGATTTGGCCTGTAAAAGGATGGAATTCTGATACAGGCTGCAATGTGGATACAACTTCAGGGCATTATGCTATGAAATGAGTCAGGCACAAAAGGACAGATACCACATGATTCCACCTATATAAGGGATCTAATATATACAAACTCAGAAGGTAGAATGGTGGTTTCCAGAGGCTGGAGGGCAGGGGAAAACGAGGAGTTGTTTAACGGGTAAACATTTTCAGTTTTGCAATTGAAGACATTCTGGAGATTGGCTGCACAGCAATGCGAATATACGAAACTCTACTGAACTCAACACTGAAAAACGCTGAAGATGGTAAATTTTATGTTACGTGTGTTTTAACATAACTCAGTAGAAAAGTGGTGTAATTTTTGTCCCTGGAGTCGGCCCTGAAAAAAAAAAAATACCGATACCATGATGACTCCCATATGTATTTTTTCAGCCCAGAGCCAGACCTTTGTCTACTCAACATCTCCACGTGGATACCAAAGAGATGTCTGAAATTTAAATTTTCAAAACCTAACTCCTGACATTAAACACAAGAAGCAAGAAATATGAACAAATGTTGTGATTCCACTAATAAGAAACTATATAACAGTCAACATCAAACCATATGATTATTGTTTCTTGAATTTAACTTTTATTGTAAGTTCAGAGGTACACATACAGGTTTGTTACATAGGTGAACTTGTGTCGTGGGGGTTTTTTATAGAAATTATTTTGTCACCCAGTGATTAAGCCTAGTATCCATTCGTTATTTTTCCTGGTCCTATCCTTCCTCCCACCCTCCAACACCCGACAGGCCCTGGTGTGTGTTGTTTCCCTCTTTGTGTCCTGTGTTCTCATTATTTAGCTCCCACTTATAAGTGGGAACATGCTGTATTTGGTTTTCTGTTCCTGCATTAGTTTGCTAAGGATAATGGGCTACAGCTCCAACCACATTCCTGCAAAAGACCTCATCTCGTTCCTTTTTCTGGCTGCACAGTATTCCATGGTGCATATGTACCACATGTTCTTTATCCAGTCTACCATTGATGGGCATGTAGGTTGATTACACATCTTTGCTCTTGTGAATAGTGCTGCAATGAACATACACGTCCACGTGTCTTGATAATAGAATGAGTTATTATACTACTTTAGGTATACGCCCAGTAATGAGATTGCTGGGCCAAATGGTATTTCTATCTTTAGGTCTTCGAGGAATCACCACGCTGTCTCCCACAGTGTTGAACTAGTGTACACTCCCACCAACAGTGTATAAGTGTTCCTTTTCTCTGCAACCTCGTCAGTATCTGTTATTTTTTTACTTTGTAGTAATAGCCATTCTGACTGGCGTGAGATGGTACCTCATTGTGGTTTTGATTTGCATTTCTCTAATGGTCCGTGATGTTGAGCTTTCTTTCACCGGATTGGTGACCGCATGTATTTCTTCTTTTGAAAAGCATCTATTCATGTCCTTTGCCCACTTTTTAATGGGGCTGTTTGGCTTTTCTCTTGTAAACTTGTTTAAGTTTCTTATAGATGCTGGGTATTAGACTTTTCTCAGATCCATAGTCTGCAAAACTTTTCTCCCATTTTGTAGGGTGTCTTTTCACTCTGTTGATAGTTTCCTTCAGTGTGCAGAAGCTCTTTAGTTTAATTAGATCCCATTTGTCAAATTTTGCTTTTTTATCATTGCTCTGGGTGTCTTTGTCACAAAATCTTTGCCTGTTTCTATGTCCAGAATTTGATTGCCTATGTTGTCTTCCAGTGTTTTTATAGTTTGGGGTTTTACCTTTAAGTCTTTAATTCATCTTGAGTTAATTTTTGGATACGGTGTGATATAGTTTGGCTGTGTCTCCACCCAAATCTCATCTTGAACTGTAGCTCCCATAAGCCCCACGGGTTATGGGAGGGATCCGGCGGGAGGTAACTGAATCATGGGGGCAGATTTTCCCCATGCTGTTCTCATGATAGCAAATAAGTCTCACGAGATCTCATGGTTTTATAAAGGGCAGTTCCCCTGCACATGTTCTCTTCCCTGCCACCGTGTAAGACACGCCTTTGCTCCTCCTTCGCCTTCTGCCACGAATGTGAGGCCTCCCAAGGCCTGTGGAACTGAGAGCTCATTAAACTTCTTTTCTTCATAAATTACCCAGTCTTGGGTACGTCCGTGTAAGCAGCAAGAGAACGGACTAGTACCTGGTGTAAGAAAGGGGTCCAGTTTCAAGCTTCCGTTTGTGGCTAGCCAGTTATCCCAGCACTGGTTGCTGAATAGGGAATCCTTTCCCCATTGCTTGCTCTTGTCAGGTTTGTCAAAGAGCAGATAGTTGTAGGTGTGCGGCCTTCTTTCTGGGTTCTCTATTCTGTTCCATTAGTCTTCATGTCAGTCTTTGTACAAGTACCATGCTGTTTTGGTTACCGTAGGCCTGTGGCAGAGTTTGAAGTCAAATAGCCTGATGCCTCCAGCTTCGTTCTTTTTTGCTTAGGATTGCTTTGGCCATTCTGGCTCTTTTTCAGTTCCATATGAATTTAAAAATAGTTTTTCTTGTTCTGTGATGAATGTCAGTGGTAACTTAATGGGAATCGCATTGAATCGACAAGCTGCTTTGAGCAGTGTGGCCATTTTAATGATTTTGATATTGGGGCTGAGACTGTGGGGTTTTCTAGATTTGGGATCAGGTCATCTGCAGGTAAACTGTACTATTAAAAGAATGTCATATAGGATGTAGGACAAAACAATCATAGAGAAAAAAGAGGAAAAGATGATCACAAAAGTAAGTATGTTGGTTTCCTCTTGGAGGAGGAATGAAGCTGAGATCAGGCAGAGAAACCCCAGGAGCTTTGTGGAACGCTGGCGGAGTTCTCCTCTGTGACTTGGGGGTGTTTCTGTAGAGGTACCCTTGATAACCACTTATTAACAACACACACATATTGTGAAGTCCTCTCTATATATGTTACGATTCAACATAAAGAGGGGGCAAAATTGCTAATAACAAATAACACTCCTTTGCAGTTAAATACTTCTCATGATCTGCAGACCTGGAAATGACTGGTTCATTTTCTGTCTGTGTACTTTCCTAGTTTTAAGAATGTCCTGCCAGTGGAATCACACATTACATAGTGTTTTATATTTGGTGTCTTTGGCACAATGAAATACGTGTAAGACCTCTAGAACTGCAATGTACTCTTTCTTGACCTCAGTACTCAACACGTGCTTTCATCACTTCACAACAGGTCATTCCCAGTAGATTGGTTATCTAAACTTGTATATATGTATAGTATGCTTTGTGAATATCACATAATATTTACCTTTTTGTAATTTGTTATGTCTTGGTAATGGACTTTTCTTAAAAACAGATAGTATCCCTAAGAATGCCCAGTATGTTTCCATTGTAAAAAAAAAAGGCATTCCATCATACGAATATGCCACAATTAACTGATACAAACTATGAAGGTAAAAATTTAAAAACTTGTGTTGTTTCCACTTAGTGTTGTTGCCTTAATTTCCTTTTCTCAAATCCTAAGTCCTCCGCCTCTGAGAGTAAGAGGATGGGGAGGTGACAAACCTCCCCTGAGAAACTGTACCCAGTGCACAGGGTTCCAGCACAAAATCACAAATTCTGGTTGAAAACTTACCATGAAAATATAAACTATCTTCTAAAACATGGAAATTAATATCACAATTATGTAAACGTCATTTCTAAGTTATTTAATGAAATCTATGAGAATTTGAAACCAAGCTATCACTATCAATAAACTGATATTACTACTCTCAAGGAGATCTGCTACAAATAGCTAAAATAAATTTGGTTACCCTTCTGGTTATAAAATACTTACTTGTTTAATGCAATGTTGTTGAAAAACATTAAGTTTACCCTGCCCCCGTGGCTCCTTTGTGGAGAATACCTTTTAGTTTGTAATTAGTGGAACAGCTGCCTACTTGGTATATTTTGAGTTACAAGTAAATATAGAACACCTGTGTATTAATAAGAATCGCCTGTCTCAGAGAAAATCAATATGTGGATGAGAATCTGCTCGGGGCCTTCAGCCTAGAATGCTGTCAGCCTCTCAGATCTCGGGCTGTTGGTCCCCTGGATAGATCCACTCTCTTCTATCTGGGTGTCTGCTTCTCAGTACCGTCAGCACTGCCTGGGTGGGGGTCTCCCGACCGAGCTGGTACTCCATACAATGTTACTCCCCTCAGCACTATTTTTTCTTCACTTATGGTGGCAGGCAACATACAGAAAGAAAACATCACGATCTACGTGCACAGTTTAATAAAAGATTATCAAGTGCACGTGTACGGGAATACTCCCCTGAGAGGAGAACACCGCCAGCATCCCTCAAAGCCTCCTGGGGTGTCCCTGCCTGATCTCAGCCCCACTCCCACTCCAAGGGGAAACCAACATCCAGACTTTTTGGATTGTCCTTTCCTTGCTTTTCTCTATGGTTTTATAGCTTAAGTTTAAAAGTGTGCATTATTCAATAAGGTAGGTTAGGGTTGCCTGTCATTTGAAGTTGCAGGAATGGAATCATCAACCGTGTCCGTGTTGTTACTTGCTTCTTTCACTCAATGTCATCTTTGTAAGATTCGCGCCTTTATTACGTGGAGTACTTTGTCCTTTTCCGCTGCTGAAACAGAATTCCGTTGTATGAACACACCACAATGTATTGATCCCACCCCATGACAGTTCCAATTTTTGTTTTTTCCCATATTTGGAACCGGATGATTACAAAAATCCTACTCCATAAAGCCTTGTCGGCACAAGCAAAGGAGTCCCGAGAGGGACATTAGGCTGCTAAAAGCATGTATTTAAAAGAGGATCGCAGACAACTAACAAGAAAATGTTCAAAAGAGAAGACCGACAAAAGACCAAGGACAACAGAAGGAAATAAGGTAAAAGCAGAAATCAGGGAAAGGGGAAGCAAGCATAAGGATCACAAAACCAGAAGTTGGGTGTTTGGAAGAAGAGTGAAATCGCTAAAAGTCTTGTGAGACTGGTCAAGAAGACAAGGGAGAAGGGCACCGCTATCAGGAAAGAAAAGGGAGAAATCCGCACAAATGATG
>PVKP010042023.1:0-18355 GCA_004027715.1 Plecturocebus donacophilus
TTGGCAGGGTACTAGGGAGAGACATGAAGGTGGTGAGGGTCCTGTGGGCCCGTGAGGGAGGCTGGCCCGAGCTGCTTCATCTTCAAAATCCTGTTGAGTGCCTACTGCATGCCAGGCACCGCTGTCCAGCGTCTCACCCTGCCTCCCACCTTTTCCCAGGCTGCCCTTTCTATCGCATCCTGCACAGTGGGAGAGACTTCTCAGGGCTCCCCCTGAGACTTGCAGAGCCCCAGCTTGACCCCTGGCCCCTTCTCTGCAGACACTCAGCACACACATGGGCTGGTCTGGTTCAAGGGGCTGAGGGGTTCCCAGGAGGGCCAGGGCAGGACAGGGTGTGGGCTCTCTCTCAGTAGGTCTTAGAGGCATTCTGAGTTCCTGCTTCCTGGAACCCAACTCCCTCCACGCGGGGATCACAATGTCTTGGGAGAAGGTGGGGAGTCCTAGTTCTGGTTGTCATGAAGTCCTCTACTCCCCCACCCCAAGAAGGGTAAGGGACTTGCCCTGCCTTTTCCCTCCTCTGCTCACCTCTCCCTCCCTCCCCTTTTTTTTCCTCCCCATCATCCCAGGACACCTTCTCCTCTCTCCTTCCTAGGCCTCTCCTCCAAAGGTCACAGTGCCTTTCTCTTAACTGAGGGCAGCCCTGCCCAGGTGTTGAGGCCAAGGTGGGGTGCATGTGGCGTATGCAGTGGAACTGGGGCCACATTGGTGACCATGTGTGGTTCTGAGCCCCTCAGCAGCTGGGCAAGGCCCCAAGCCCACCCCAAGTGGTCCTGTCTGGAGTGGGATGGAAGGGGTCTGGGGAGGCAAGGCCTCATGCTTGAGAAAGGCCAAAGGGGTGTGGGGGGTGGGTAATGGGATACAATGAGGTAGTCACACGAGGCAGAGGCATGTTGGGGGTGGGGGGAGCGGACACTGGAACACACACACACACACACACACACATGCTCACACACACAACCAGCCAGACAATCGGGCCAGTGTGTCTGGGGCCTCGGAGCCCAGTGAATTAGGAGTTTGATAAGGGTTTTCTCTTTCTCTTGCTTGCTGGCCTTGGACAATCTCCCCCCAGTTTTCCTCGACGCCACCCCCGGCGCTGCCAACCCTCCTCCCCCCGCCTCTCTTCTCTTCCCTGTGCCCAGACTCTTGTTCGGGGCCTTGAAACAGTGAGCTGTCTTTGTTCGAAATACAGGTGAACGGCAATCATGTGATTAACACACACACACATAAAAAGCTTTTTAACAGCGCCCGCTCGGCCTCAGAACCGCCCGGAGAGGAGCCGCCCTGGATGGACAGAGGGACGAGGACGAGCATCTAGCCAGTCGTGTCCCGGCTGCCCTGCAGTCGCCTCCAACACCCGCTGCTGCCCGCCCGCTGCCTGCCTGCCTGGCATCTCTCTCTCCCGGTGGGTCCCCACTCATCTTCCACCCCTCAGTTCCTCCTCTTTGAGGAAAGGACCTCCTCGCTCTCTGCTGTGTCTGTGACTGGCCTGAGGCCCCCTGGGGCAGGAGGGGTGGTTGTGGAGGGAAAGAACCTAGAGTGAGGAGGTAGAATGTGGGGTCCCACAGCTGCCCCGCTCTAACTCCCTGCCTCCTCCTTTGCCCTCCTTGGCCCAGCTGTGCCACGATGGGGGTGGGGGTAGCAGTGGGCACGCTCTGTCTGCAGGAAGCCACGCTAGACAGAAGGGGCCACTCCCTCTCTCTCTCCCTTGTCCCTGCACAGACACTGCCTTCCTCTCAGGGCTGCGCTGAGCGTTCTGCTGAGCAGTGCTGGGTGAGGCCGGTGGGCCTGCCGGTGGGTAGGAAGGGCTGTCAGATGACCAGTGCTGTGTGTGTGGTTGGGCCCCTGCTGCGAACACATCCCTGCCCACCATGCTGGCAACTGGGTTCCCCTCCATCCCATCCTAGCCCCTAGGAACCCAGTTTTCTCCAGCAGGGGAGGGTGAAGGACCCACATTCATCCCTGAAGAGCAGGGAGGTTGGAGAGGGGAGGGATCCCGGCTGAAGACACCTGGGCCTCTGCCCCAGCAGGATGACGGGAGGGCCAGCATTACCTTCTCCTCCTTTCCCTGCTGGGAGTGGTAGAGGTCCCTTTACCCCTCATTCTTGACCCTTCCTCAGGGATGCTTGTAACCTCCTTACCCCACCCCCCATCACCCCTCTGTCCTGCAATGAGGGTTTGTCACCGTCCATGGCAAGGTGTGGTGTCTGGTGGGCTCTGTGGCCTGTCCTCCGTCTGAGAGTTTATTCCACAGCAGAGAGGGGCCTGGTCTGAGCGGAATGGTGGAAATGCAGGCTTCCTTCCATGGCCGAAGGAGGCCTTTCTGGAGCAACAGGGTTTTCCTGGGACTTGGCCTGGCTTTTGTTAAGGCTGGTCTCAGATTTACTCAGAAGATGGGTCCCGGAGAGGAGGAGAGGAAAGGAATATCTGTCAGTCAAACGTGAAGCCCACTCATGACACTGCCTGGCAGAGCTGCCTCCACTCAGCAGTGACCCTTCACCCCCAAGCTCCAGAGTCCTCTTCCCGAGGACTGGAGCTGGCCCTGCTTTCCACCTGTGTTCCCCACCCTGGGTTCCTGGTCCCTCATCTGTTACATGGGGCGACGGTCACCCTCCCTCCCTGCCTGCCCCATAGGATACACTGAAATGAAGCTCAGGAAATCTGCTGCCTGCAGAGCCAGGGGTGATGGAAGAGTGAGGGATGGTCTGGTCAAGTTGAGGCTCTGCCCCAGCCTCAGTTTCCCCACACAGACATGAAACTGTCTTCCTGACTCTCAGAAGACAGGGCTGAGATGGGATGAGGGAACACAGGGAAAGTGTTTCGCACTTCTGAGTGCTGTGCAGATGGGAGCAGGTGGGGGGGTGGGGGTCCTGGCCATCCTCTCTCTAATGCCATCCGGCCTGTGTACGCTCCTACCTCCAGTTGCCCTGCGGGGGCCTTTCCCAGGGGCTGGCTTGCGGAGACTGGGTTTGGTGTAGGGCGGTGCTCAAATGGGAAGGTGCACGGGGATTCTGCAGATTGGGGTGGGGCCTGAGGTTCTGCATTTCTAACCAGTTGCTTAGGACTGGCTCTAATTCTTGCTGAATTTAGAATCACTTGTGGAGTTAAAAAAAAAAAAACAAAACATGCTGGGCCAGGCGTGGTGACTCACGCCTGTAATCCCAGCACTTTGGGAGGCCGAGGTGGGCAGATCCCCTGAGGTCAGGAGTTTGAGACCAGCCTGGCCAACATGGAGAAACCCCATCTCTACTAAAAATACAAAAATTAGCTGGACATGGTGGTGCATACCTGTAATCCCAGCTACATGGGAGGCTGAGGCAGGAGAATCACTTGAATTCGAGGGACGGAGGTTGCAGTGAGCCAAGATCGCGCCACTGCAATGCAGCCTGGGTGGCAGAGTGAGACTGTCTCAAAAAAACAAAAAACAACCAACAGCAACAACAACAAATCATACTGAAGCACAGATTCCCACCCCCAACTGGTCGACTCTGAATTTCTGAGGTTGAGATGCAGGCATGAAGTTTTCTGGGAGGTCTTCACAGGAGTCTCTGGATCCCTTAGGCTGTGGATGACCCCCTTCCAGAGGCAAAATTGCCAGGGATAGAGGAGGGTTCTTGTGTACTGGACCCGCCAGCCAGGCAGGTTATATTGAGGTATCCAGGGAGCTTCGGGGTGTGGTAGTGGAGGGCCAACGGGCACAGTTAGTGGTTCAGGGCAGTGTAGCGACAGAGACAGAAGCCACCCTGCGGGTCTTCAGCTGAGTCTGGATGAGTGTCCTGGGGGGGCTGTGGGAGCTCCCCTGAGCATTTTCTAGGCCACCTCCCCCTTTGGATAAGGCTGTGCGATCCTTAATCTGGAATGTAGTGGAAAGTGACTCGAAGTCAAGAAATTCCACCTCTAGTACCCAAGGGACCTTAGGCAAATCATGCTGTGAACCTCTTAGGACTCAGCTTTTGCATATGTACAATGTTGATAATCTTATGCAACCGAGATATCCCCAAGTGATGAGAGAATTAAAGAAGAATACACACACACACACACCCCTACCTAGCACAGTGATTACTTAATAAATGTGAATCAGAGGAAATAATTTCGCTCTTGGGCCAGCACTGGGAGGTGTGGAGGGTGCTCACCTCATGTCAAGTGCACAAGTATTTACTGAGCCACCACCTCGGCCTCCCCGTCAGGAGTTTATAATTTGCCTTTTGCATCCTAATGTCAGATTGGGGTGGCATGTCTGCTTGGGATGACAAGCTCCTCTGTCATGGGTGCGCCTCCTTTACCATGCCCCTTAACAGTGAAGGCGACACTCCAGGGCCTCCCCGGGTGCTGGCTCAGCTCGGAGGGCTCCTGTCATTGGCTTCATCCTCCCCACAACCCTATGAGTAGGTGCTGTTATTCTCATTTTAGGAAGGAAACTGAGGCACAAAGCGCTTCAGCGACGGGCCTGAGCTCGCCCAGCTAATGATGGTAGGGTGCGGACTGGGACTTGTAGTTGGTCCCAGCCCAGCCTCTGACCACTCTGCTCTACTGCCCCTAGGCCCCAAGCGCAGCTGCAGGTGGGGCTGCCCCTGCGTCCTCTCCTCGCCCAGGCCTTTGGGCCTGCCCCACCTTCCCCTGGAGCACCGTCCTCCCACTGCCTGCTGGCGGTCTAGGCACTACTGCAGCCCTACCGAGAGTTCCTCTCCCGGGACACACCTTGAGCACCTTGGTTGGAATTCTTTTCCCTGTGACTTTCCCTCAGAGAAGGAGACACCTTTGGATGTGCTTTGCCTCCTTACTGCACAGCCTGGGGGACAGGCCAGTCTCCACTTCCAGCTGGGAGCCTCTGAGGGCAGGGCCATGCTCAGTCTCGGCTCACTCCCTGAGCTGAGTTGCTATCAGAGTTCCAAGGAGGAAAAGACCAGGGAGGCTGGAGTGGGCAGGAGTGGCTTCCTGGAGCCCGAGGGCCTGAGCTCTGGGGGAGGAGGATGGCAACAGGGGATCTCGCCCCTGCCTGTTTCTCGTGCAAGCTGAGGGTCTCAGACCCAGGCCAGGAAGGCAGCTCCCGGGGCCGGAATCTTCCTTCACTCTCAACTCCACCCTCTCTGGAAACCAGGAAGCTGGGGCCAGTGCCCAGCACTGCCTCTGGCAGCCTGGCCTCTGCCCTCTTCTGAGAAGCCTTCAGAGAAGTTGACTGCCCGTTCCTGCCATCTGTACCCAGCTGCTGGAAAGCCCTTCCTGGCGTCTGCCCTGAGCCTCTCCAGCTGCTGGGAACTTCTGTGAATGTGCCCTCTGTGAAGGGCACTGGGCCAGGAGCTGGGGCTGGGAGGTGATAGAGACCAGACCTTGGCTTTGAGGAGCTGAGGGTTTGATGGGAGGGACCTACATAGAAACCCAGAACCTGGCACAGCCGAACAGGCAGCTGGAGCTGGGCCTCTGGACCCCAAGGGCTGGGGTCAAGACCCAGTGGCTGTGGAGGCTCTGTGTTGCCTTGGGAACCTTCTTCCCTCTCTGGGCCTCAGTTTCCCCATCTGTAAGATGAGTGGCAGGCTAGCTGATCTCTGAGAGTGTTTCCATATTTGATGACCCATGAATTATATTTCAAAACAAGAGGCCCGTGCCTGATCCAGTGTTTGCAAGGCGATGCCTCAGACCCTTGGTGTTCCTCAGGACACTGATGGGCATATCTTGAAAGACATTTGGGAAACACTGCTTTCTGCTTCCTCTTTTTAGAGATGCAAGGGCGGGACGTGGTAGTTCATACCTGTAATCCCAGTACTTTGGGAGGCTGAGGTGGGAGGATTGCTTGAGCCCAGGAGTTCGAGACCAGCCTGGACAACATAGTGAGCCCCCCCATCTCCACTATTATTATTATTTTTTGAGACTGAGTCTTGCTCTGTCTTGCAGGCTGGCGTGCAGTGGCGCGATCTTGGTTCACTGCAACCTCCGCCTCCTGGGCTCAAGCAATTCTCCTGCCTCAGCCTCCTGAGTAGTTGGGACTACAGGTGTACACCACCATGCCCGGCTAATTTTTTGTATTTTTAGTAGAGACAGGGTTTCACCATGTTTTCCAGGCAGGTCTTAAACTCCTGACCTCAGGTAATTTGCCCGCCTTGGCCTCCCAAAGTGCTGGGATTACAAGTGTGAGCCACCATGCCTGGCCACCATTTTTTTTTTTTAAAGTGTTTAAATAAAAGAGATGCATTGCCTCTAAGCATGCTAAAAGTTCTAAATTCTGCAGTTAAGAAATGCTCTTTGTTTACAATATTTAATATGAATCTTCAATTTATTATTCTATTATTTTTACCACTTACTAACATCTTGTAGAGTTTTTGATGGAAACCAGTTTCACCCTGTTCTGGAGAGGATATAGTTGCCTAGGGGGGACGTGGAGGCACCATGCCCCTGAGTGAGGTGTGCATGTTCCTTACTTTGGGGTCACCCTGCCTTGGTTTCTAACTCTGTTCAGACCTGTTTGACATTTACCAGGTGACTACTCAGTGTCAGGCCTGGGAAAGGGATGCGGCTGAATAGAATATGTCACCGTCCCCCAGTTCCCTGTGTTCCTAGGCCTTCGGAGTTCTCATTTTCCTGCATTGTCCCTGCTGGGGTGTGTCCTTCCCACCTCGTCTGTGATGCCTGCTACATAGAAGCAATGTCAGTGGATGAGGGCTTGCAGGCAGGAGGATGTGTGCAGGCAGCATGAGGGACAGAATGAACAGGCGCTCCTGAGTCAGACACTCCAGGTTTTTGTTGTTGTTGTTTTTCAAGATGGAGTCTTGCTCTGTCGCCCAGCTGGAGTGCAGTGGTGCGATCTTGGCTCACTGCAACCTCTGCCTCCTGGGTTCAAGTGATTCTTCTGCCTCAGCCTTTCGAGTAGCTGGGACTGCAGGTGTGCACCACCACACCTGGCTAGTTTTTTGTATTTTAGTAGAGATGGAGTTTCACCGTGTTAACCAGGATGGTCTCGATCTCCTGACCTTGTGATTTGCCCACCTCGGCTTCCCAAAGTGCTGGGATTACAGGCTTAAGCCACCTCACCCAGCCAACGCTCCAGGTTAAAAAAAACATTTTTAGAGATGGGATCTTGAACTCTTGGGCTCAAGCAATAGCTTCCACCTCAGCCTCCTGAGTAGCTGGGATTACAGGTGTGTACCACCATACCTGGCTCTAGCTCCAGGTTTGAATCCTGACACCTCCATTTATTAGTCTGTGTGTCCTTGGCAAATGAATTAAGGTCTCTGACTCTCCGTTTCCCTCCAGGTTGTGGTGAGGATTAAAGCAGATAATGTATGTAAACACTTAAGACAGGGCCTGGCGCAGGACAGGACCCAGTAAATGGTCGCTATTGTTACCAGCAGCTTGGGAATCTGCTGCCAAGGTGGCTGTTGGTTGACCTTGGGTTTTAGAGTAGTCATTGCTTTTTTTTTTTTTTTTTGAGACAGAGTCTCACTCTTTCTCTGTGTTGCCTGGGCTTGCATGCAGTGGCGTGATCTCAGCTTGCTGCAACCTTTGCCCCCCAGGTTTAAGCAATTCTCCTGTTTCAGCCTCCCGAGTAGCTGGAATTACAAGTGCGCACCACCACGCTTTGCTAATTTTTATATTTTCAGTAGAGATGGATGGGGTTTCACCATGTTGGCCAGGCTGGTCTCAAACTCCTGACCTCAGGTGATCTGCCTGCCTCGGCCGCCCAAAGTGCTGGGATTACATGCATGAGCCACTGCACCCAGCCTCCCTGGCTAATTTTTTTATTAGTTATTCCTTCTTATCCCATCAAAGTGCTGGCCATCAGATGTTCCCAGTCACCATGGAGGTTGCGGAGCCAGGGCTGATGGCCATCCATGGAACCAGGGCAGAAGGGGAAGCCAGTGACCAAGCTCACAGGACTGATTAGTCATGGAAGTGGGCATCTGCTGTGACATTTTGTCCCCAGGGTTCCTGAGGACCTATCCTAGGCGAGAACCTGTTTTCTGTGGGGTAAATAAAGAGGGGTGAGTGTGCTCTTTGTCTTTAGGCAGCTTGTTCATTCATACATGTCTAGACACTAGACAACATGGTGCAGATGTGCATGAGGATTAAGAGAGTGGTAAAGGTGCAGGGAAGGAAGAAAGGGGCAGAGGGAACCTTCATGAGATGGGTCCATTGGTTGCCGCTGGAGCAGACAAGAGCTGTCTTGAAATATGGTCTTAGCAGGATGGGCTGCACGTGGCAGATGAGACCTTTGTCCTTTTACCACTGACAGGCAGCTTGCAGCTTGGGGGAAGGGGCTTGTCAAGGCTGCCGAGCTTAGGAGGTGACAATGGGACTGAGTCTTCCCATTCCAGATTCCTTGTCATTCTCCTCTGTGATCCAGGCCATTGCCGCGGCCCAGGGCTGGGCAGGAAGGGAGCTCAACCTACCCATCTTTCTGCTCTCACCCGGTTTACTGCTGTCCCCTAAAGTTAAAAATGGGGTGATGTAGTCGGAATTTAGTGTTTATCTGAGCTTGAAGGATCCTCCTCCCCGACATAAGGTTTCCTTATTCTTCACTGATGTCACTTGTTAAACGAGAGCCGAGTAATGATGAGCTGAGCTGGGGAGCCAGAGAGACTGGAGTTCAAGGCCGGCCCTCGCCTTACTCATCGGCGGGACTGGGATGAGTTAAGTAACCTTCCTGTGCCTCAATCTCCTGCCTGTAAAATGAGAATCCCAATACCTGAGTGTCGAAAGGATAAAAAGAAGTAAGGAATATGGCAAGTGCTCAGCCTGGCATCGACAAGCAAGACCTTGCAGGTGCCTCTTTCAGTCATTTCAACTGCCAGTTAACACCCCCATTCTCCAGGTGGGATGGCTTACGCTTGGGTTTAGTCAAACCCAGGAAAACCTCTTTCCTTTCTAGGGTGCAGAGTTGAGCTTGTGGGGATCACGACAGGGGACCCAGGCACAGCCCTGGGGTGTGTTCCCATGTCAGGGGCTTTAGTTCACACAGAAAGTGTGACATCTGCCAGGCTGCCAGGCTGAGGGCCTCGCACACACCCACCCCAGCTCACCTTCAGCTGTGTGTGCTTCACTGTGCACAGGTGCTGTTTTGTGTTGTTTTTGAGATGAGGTCTCTCTCTGTGGCTCAGGATGGAGTGTAGTGACGCCGTCACGGCTCACTGCAGCTTTTACTTCACAGGCTTAATCGATCCCCCACCTCAGCCTTCCAAGTAACTGGGACTGCAGGTGCCAGTGCAGGTGCCAGTCACCATGCCTGGCTAATTTTTGTATCTTTTTGTAGAGACAGGGTTTCACCATGTTACCCAGGCTGGTCTCATCGAACTCCTGAGCTCAAGCGATCCTCCTGTCTTGGCCTCTCAAAGTGCTGGGATTCAGGCATGAGCCACTACACAGGTGTTTTGTATTCGCCTTGCCTCTTTACCAGGTGGATTGAGAAATTGGAGAGTGTATATCTCGTTTGGGGTTTAGAACCTGAGTTGAAGTCTCAGTGACTCTGCTTTGGCAGGTGCAGTGGGAGGAGCTGCTCCCGACTCTGCCAAGGTCCCAGCTCCTGCTGTGTGATCTTGGGGAAGCCAGCCACCCTTTGGCACATTCTCCATCAATGCATTGAGGGAGTAGGCCTCTGACATCTATCACATTTGCTATCGGGCTTCAGGGCTCTACTGGGACAAGCCCACATTTGCTTTTGTTTCCCGCCTTCTGTCCCCCAAGTGCTGGGGTTTGGACATGTGAGCGCACACAGCAGATGCTTAATAAGTGCTTGCTGAACCTCAGTGATCAGAGAGATAGCCCGGCAGGCCTGTCTCTTGGGTCTGTCATCCCTTTAGCGTTGTGGGGCAGTCCCCTCACATCCCCCTCGAAGCCTCCTCCTGGGGATCACCCAAAGCTCGTGTCTACAGAGACGCCTCTCCCAACCCTCCAGCACCAATGTTTTCTCTGACAGCACCCTGGGCTTTCCCTTTATAGCACTCATTGCAATTTATGATGACATATTTATTGGCAGATTAGTTGTTCATTGTCTTCCCCACAAGGATGTCTGCTTCATGAGTAAGTCCTCAGTGATCAACTGAGTGCCCAAATGAATGAATGAATGAATGAATGAATGAATGAATTGTGAGGATGGAATGGGGGGTAAGAAGCCGGGAGAGGCTGGGCACAGTGGCTCACTCCTGTAATCCCAGCACTTTATGAGGCCGAGGCTGGTGGATCACTTGAGCCCGGGAGTTGGAGACCAGCCTGGGCAACCCCATCTCTACCTTGTTATCTGGCGAAACCCCATCTCTACTAAAAATTTTTTAAAAAATTAGCTGGGTGTGGTGGTGTGTGCCTGTAGTCCCAGCTACTCGGGAGGTTGAGTGGGAGAATTCCCTGAGCCTGGGAAGTGGAGGCTGCAGTGAACCTTGATCGTGCCACTGCACTCTATCTTGGGCAACAGGAGTGAGATCCTGTCTCAAAAAAAAAAGAGCAAGGAGGAGGCTGAGGGTTAGATGAGGCTGTCTAGGCCTCTCACTGGTGGAGGCAGTTGTGACTCTTAGTCCAGTGCTCTTCCTTCTTCTGGAGCAGGGACACCCTGGGGGACCAGGCTAGGTTTAATGGGCAGCCAAGCCCCTGAGGATCTAGGGAAGAGGAGGAGGGGATGGGGGATTGGAGCCAGCTCCATCCCTTCCCCCAACAGGCAGGAAGGACAGGGCAGATCTGTCAGCTTCAGATGCCACTGCCCCAGGGGACCCAGCCCTGAGCCCAGGGAGGTGGGGGGGGCAGGAAGCACCCAGGTCTTCCCCTCCTCCCTTTTGCCCCACCCTCCGCCCCCATCTCTGGCGAGAGCGCTCGCAGCCCCAGGCCTTGGCACTAAGGGGACAAGGGCGGGGCAGTGGAGGACAGAAATCCCGTTCTCGGCAAATCCCTTCCTCTGCCTCATTTGGTTTCTGGCCTCAAATTGGGGACTGCCCTGGCAGCCCCTTGAGAGCTGGGCTGCGGCCTTGAGGCGGGAGGGATGGAGTGAAAGGGAAGAGGGCACTGCCCACTTACGCCCTTCCTGTGTGTCCAGCCCTATGCAGACCTAGCTGCAGTGTCACCCTGGGCGGGACCTGGGAGGTCTCACTGAAAGACTGGGCTCTATCAAGAATTGCTGTGTGACCTCAGGTGGGGCACAGCCCCTCTCTGGCCACTGTCATTCTCCTCATCTGCCGATGTGGTCCAAACCTGTGCCCAAAGAACACAACCCTCTAGGGAGTTTTCAAAGAGTGATTCCTGATTCTCAGGCCCTGTGCTGAGTGGTAGATTTGGTTGGACATCTGTATTTTTAAATCTCCACTGTGATTATGATGCACCTGGCGGAGGCACTACTGACATAGATGGTCTGAGGACCCTCCCCCGCCTTGAAACTCCCACCCCTAGGGTGGGCCACCCCACTCCTGTGTCCTGTTTGGGAAGGCAAGGGCGCAGTGGCTGGCCGCAACCTCTGGGGTGCCAGCTGGGACACAGTAGGTGCGAAGGCCGTGGGGAGCAGGGTGCAGCCGGGGAGGGTGTGCGCCCGTGTGGACCTGCCACCGGGAACAGTGCAGAGGGGCCTGGGAGGGCCCTGAGCTTCCATCCCCTCCTGGTCCTCCTTCCTCCCCCTCCTCTGAAGGCCTCTTCCCCTGACCTTTCTCCCGTCTTTTCCACTTCGGTCTCCACCTTGTTTCTTTCTCCGTCCATTGCTCCCTCCTTCTTTCTCCTCTTTCAGTTCCCAGCCTCCTCTCTCAGGGAGGCTTCTTAATGTTGACCCCACACCCCCGCAGCTGGTTGCTCCTGCCTCTCGGTGTCCTTCCCTCCTTCCTGTCCTGGCTCGCTGTCTCTCTCCAGCCCTGTCTCTCCCTGTTTTTCTCTCTCTGATTCTTTCTCTCTCGCTCTCTCTACCTCCCTCCATGAATTTCTCTGTCTCTGCCCTGTGCCACCCCTCATCTGCCCTGCTTCTGTAAATGTGGGGAGGATCCTGGGAAAATGGCAGAGATGGGGAGAGCTGACAAATTAGAACCAAGGCCTGTGCAAACCGTGGCAACCCGCAGCCCTCCCCACCTGGCTCCCGCCCACCTTCCCCAGGCCACTCGGCTGTGTCCCCTGCACGCCCTGGGTCACCCTGCCCCTCCCTCGTGCCTCTGCTCAGCTCCTCATCTCCCTCTTCCTATTTCCAGCTTCTCTGCCGCTTCCCTGCCCCTCTTCTCTGGCAGTCCCAGGGACCTCACCTCCTGTGAGCCCACAGCTCTCTGTCTGTCGCGGGGGGACAGGCAGGAGGTGAGGATGTGTCTGAACCTCCCTGGGACATGACCCTCACTGAGTCGGGGACTGCAGGGTTCGTATCGTCTCCTGGGGCGAGAGCCAGTGTTGCCCAGATTGACAGAAGAGCAGGTGTTTGGTGCCCTTCCGGTGAGAGCTTTCCAGCACTCAGGGAGCCAAGGCGGCTTGCAGGAGAGGGTGGGAAGTGGGAGTGGAGGGGCATGTTCTCCCCCTCCCGGGGCCTCAGTTTCTCCTCACAAGCTCTTCCCTCTCTCTCATTGTCTGAGTTGGCCTTTCCCTCCCATCTCTGGTGCGATTGGGGGTGGGGTGGGTCAGGGAATGAGGGGATGTGGGGCTTTTACTCAACAGAGCAATTTCTCCTATGATCAAAAGAGGCCACGGCCACCTCATCTCTCCTCAGAGACCTGCCCTGACAGGTGGTGTCCTGCCTCCAGTCTGTGTTAACCCCCTCAAGGCCAGGTCCAGGCCAAGGGCCTGAACTTCCCACCTGCCCCTTGAAGGGGCTTCCCTGGGATCAGAGTCATGAGGCTGGCCCTGGGTGGGCTGTGAACCCTGGCCCTTGCACTTAGATCCAGACAGGGCTTTTGGCCTCCAGGGCCTGGTGAGAACCTCAGGTGAAGAGTTGCTGTCAGGCTCCCTGGGCAGGTCGGGGTGGTCCTGTGGTCCCACCCTGGGGAATTTGTTCCAGGGGCTCTGGGCTGGAAGGAGCCCCTGTCCTTCCACACTCCCTCTCTGCACCCTTCCTGCTGCTGGCCCCATGGCCCTGGGTGTGGGATGTGCAGAGGAGCGGCCCAGGAGAAGGGTTAAGTCAGGGACTCTTGGGATGTCTTTGGCCACGGCCATTCCTCCGGGAGAAGAGAACAAGGGGCCCATTCTGTGTGTGGGAATTAATAGCAAAGAGTCATCTGGGGTGTCACTCAAGCGCTGATCGACTCCCAGAGGAATGTGAGAGGGAGAGAGGCAGACAGAGAGGAGAGGTGTAGTGGGGGCTGAGACGGAGATGTCAAAGGCAGGGCATTAGGGTCTGGCTGGTACAGGAGCCTGCCCTGGTAGGTGGGTCTGTGGCACCAAGATGGATCCTGCTTTTCACCACAGATGCGCCCCCGCCCTACATAGGATGAAGACCCCCTCCTGCCATTCCCTCACCCCCTTCTGTCCTCCCTCATTCCCAGACTGCCGTACCCTCCACCTGGTGTGGGCCTGTTGGGCAGCTGGCCTGGGTTCCTGGGCTCTCCCAGTCTGTCCCATCTTTGCTGAGAGGTCTGGGTCCTCCTCGTGGGAACTGCCCTGGGGATGGTGCTGTGGAGTCCTGAGTTGTATCCTCTGTCCCAGGATCCAGGAGCCCCTATGGCCTGGCTCCAGGCCCAGCTCAGACACATTCATACTGGGTGCTTGCAGGCACCTTCAGCTGCCTGCCTGTGGAACGCTGGAGCTTGTCAGCCATCACAGGGGGCTTAGCCTTCCTCATCTGCTCAGGCCCCTGTGGCAGCCTCAGCCTGGCCTGTGGGTGAGGACCAGCAGGCCTCCGGACATCTGAATGTCATAGCCTAAGGAAGGCCTTGGCAAGGCTCCAGGAGGCCTGGGAGGGCATGGCGCCCACCTGCTCCAGTTGTGGGGCTGAGTCAGAATCCTCCCACGTCATCTGCCCCTGGGTGAGATGCCCCGATGCCCCTTCCCCTCCCCAGGGCCTCAGCCCAGTCACTGAGCGGAAATGAGACTCTGTGGGATGCGGAGGCCATGCGGTGTGGAGGATGAGGGCTTTGGGGCCGTCAGAGCAGGGTGCCCCACCCCTGGCCCTGTGACTTGGGCAGAGCTCCTCAGCCTCTTTGAGCCCCAGAGTTTCCTTTTGAAAATGGGTCATATCATACATGACAGGTTCAGAGGTGAGGGAAAGTAACAGGTGTCACGTGCCTGACACAATAGCCAACCACTGCGTGTTGTCGTTGTTTTTATTGTGATGATTATTGTTACTGGAGGGCTGGGCGGCCTCCACTGCCCTTGGGCTGGAAGGCACACCATGCACACCATTTGACTGCCTGGATCTGCACCTGGCAGCCTGTGCCCGCTCGGCGTATCGCAGGGATCCCAGTGCGGTTCCTCCTCAGCTGCGGTTTTGGCGAGGGTGAGTTTCCTGGCCCCCAGACCTCCTGTGTGCCAGCATCATTTCCATATCTGGTGACTCATCCTGCTGGTCCTGCCGGAACTTGATGCCTCCCTTGACGGCATGGTGCAGGCACAGTGTGTGCGGCCACGGGCCTCGGCTCCTCCTCTGGGAGTTGGCCACCTGCGTCCCCACGGTAGACTCTGGCATGTTGAAGCCTGAAGGGAGCTTAGCAGTTGTCCAGTCAGACTTTCTTATTGTACTGACAGGGAGCTGAGGTCTAGAAAAGAGAGTGGGCCTTTCTGGGGCACTGTGGAGCAAATAGAGCTGGCCGGCCCTTCTGCACTGGGCCTGGAGTCTGGACTCCTGGATTCTTGCCCAGACTTGGATGCTAGGGGCCAAGTGAGCTGGGAAAATTTCTTACTCATAGCTGGGGTATGGAAAGGACATGTGAGGAAAGAAGGCGGAGCTTTTTGCAAACTAACGTGCTTTACAAATATGGGAGTTTATCAGGAGGGTAGCTTTGGGCCGCTCGAGATGGTGCTGACCCTGTGTTCTTTTATATCTGTGAAGGGTTTTAGGGTGGTTGGTGCTACCAGCCCGGGGCTGCGGGACACAGGCCCCACCCAAAGGAATAAGCCAATACCGTTGAGGACAGGGCAGACCAGGGGATCCCTGCCTGGCTTTGGATGTGTCAGGTGTTTGAAGTAACATTCTCCAACGTGCTCAAAATGAAACCAGCTTCCTTTGGGAGCATACGGAGACCACGGCACTCGATGAGGACCCATCAACTCTGCTGTGGGCTCCGTCCCTGCCCTTGGAGCTCATATCCTGGTGACCTTGGCATTTAGTATTTTCACTCCAGTTCTCAGCACAGCACTAAGCACATAGTAGGAACTCAGGAAGTGTTTATGGGATGGAATGGGGTGATGACATTGAGGCAAGATGAAGGGTATGAACAGAGACGACCTGTGCTTCTTGTCTGGAAGCAGAGGGGAGGAAAAAGAGCAAGTGAGGAGTAACGGCTGACATGGGCACAGCGCCACTGAGAGAAGGGGTTGAGAGGGTTAGAGAAGGGCTGGAGTCAGACAGTCCTGAGAGCCCTTCTTTGCCCTGTGGCCTCTTACTTGCAAGCTAGTTCCCCTCTCCGAGCCTCAGTTTCCTAATCTGTAAAACAGGGATAATAGGATTTATTCACGAGTTGCTGCACAGCTCAAGAAGATAAAACATGGGCCATGGCGGATCTCGACTGCACCCGCTGGGCGCTCAGTGTGTTGTGGACAGAGATCTTTAGTGACAGAAGTTATAGAAGTATCTTACAGAGACACAGTTGACAGATACAGAAATAATGTGAGTTGCCTTGTATTAGATTCAGAGAGATGAAAGATTTTTTTTTTCTATCAGAGATTTGTCCTCACTGGGATAGAAAAATATATTTTTAGGGGAATTTATGAATTTATTCATTGCGGGGACACAGAGAGCGATCAGGGCTGGGATGGAGACAGTGAACCCTTGACACTGGAGGCCCCAGGACTATAGAGTTGTTTTGGTTTTTTTTTTATGAAGTCTCACTCTATTGCCCAGGCTGGAGTGCTGTGGTGCAATTTCAGCTCACTGCAACCTCCACCTCCCAGGTTCAAGCGATTCTCCTGCCACAGCCTCCTGAGTAGTTGAGATTACAGGCATGCATTACCATGCCCGACAAATTTTTGTATTTTTAATAGAGATGGGGTTTCACCATGTTGGCCAGGCTAGTCTCCAGCTCCTGACCTTAAGTGATCTGCCTGTTTAGGCCTCTCCAAGTGCTGGGAATACAGGTGTGAGCCACCTTGCCTGGCCAAGTTTTCTTTCTTTTTGGATGGAGTCTTCTCACTCTGTTGCCCATGCTGGAGTGCAGTGGTGTGATCTTGGCTCACTGCAACCTCCACCTCCTGGGCTCAAGCAATTCTCCCACCCCAGCCTCCTGAGTACCTGGGATTACAGGTACCTGCCACTATGCCCGGCTAATTTTTGTATTTTTAGTAGAAACAGGGTTTTGCCACATTGGCCAGGCTGTTCTCAAATTCTTGATCTCAGGTGCTCTACCTGCCTTGGCCTCTCAAAGTGTTAGGATTACACCGAACCCAGCCTTTTTTTAAAATTTATTTTTTTCCCCAAACTTGGACAAAGCATATCATCTATAGACTTTTTATTGACCCACAAAAATGCTTGAGAACGAAAGAAGAAAACTCCACGTCCAAAGTATCCAAAAATAGCAAAATAGAAATTCAAAATTTTAAATGAAAAATAAAAAAGATCCTTTAAAACTTGTTTATAGCCAACCAGTTCTATGTAGCATGTGATGTGGGTACATTTCTTTCTTTCTTTTTTTTGAGATAGAGTGTTACTCAGTCCAGCCTGTTGCCCAGGTCTTGGCTTACCACAACCTCTGCCTCCCGGGTTCAAGTGATTCTTCTGCCTCGGCTTCCTGAGGAGCTGGGATTACAGGTGCATGCCACCATGCCTGGCTAATTTTTGTATTTTTAATAGAGATGGGGTTTCACCACGTTGGTCAGGCTGGTCTCGAACTCCTAACCTCGTGATCTACCCGCCTTGGCCTCCCAAAGTGCTGGGATTACAGGTGTGAGTCACTACACCGGGCCAGGTATAGGTACATGTCAACATGCTTCATGTAGTATGGGGTCAGTGGGACCCACAAGAGTCTTATAGAGTGTCCAGGGCACCAGGGGCTCGGGTTGCTCAGCAAGGGCAGCTGTGTCTGGGGGCAACTAAGGAGGGCTTCTGGTGGAGATCATGTTTGGGTCCAATCTTCTAGAGAGGGAAGGGATTGAATAGCGGGAAAAATGGCCTGGTGGTGACTTATGAGTCTTGAGGTAGTGGGAGATGCATGAGAAAAGGCTCAGAGAAAGAAAAGCACATGGAGAATTAGGGAGAAAGGCGAGACACTTGGCATGCAAGATATTTTGGAATTAGGATGTGGAGAACAGGGGAGGGGTTAGGGTGACTCTAGAAAGTTTAGTGGAGGCTTATGTACCAGGTTTGGACTTTATCCTAAAGACAGTCAGGAACCATGGAGTTTTTTTTTTTTTTTTTTTTTTTGAGATGTAGTCTCACTCTGTTGCTCACGCTGGAGGGGCAGTGGCACAATTCTCAGCTCACTGCAACCTCCGCCTCCTGGGTTCAAGCAATTCTCCTGCCTCAGCCTCACGAGTAGCTGGAATTACAGGTGCGTGACCCCACATCCGGCTAATTTTTGTATTTTTAGTAGAGATGGGGTTTCACCATGTTGACCAGGCTTGTCTTGAACTCTTGACCTCAAGTGATCCACCCATCTCACTCTCCCAAAGTGCTGGGATTACAGGCATGAGCCACTGTGCCTGGCTGGGAAATATTTTAAGAAGGAGGGTGAGGAGGGTGGTGTTAACACAGTCAGACTTTTTCTTTTTTTTTGGCAGGGGGATGGAGTCTCACTCTATTGCCCAGGCTGGAGTACAGTGGCGTGATCCCAGCTCACTACAACCTTTGCCTCCCAGGTTCAAGTGATTCTCCTGCTTTAGCCTCCCAAGCAGCTGGGATTACAGGTGCCCGCCACCACGGCCAGCTAATTTTTGTATTTTTAGAAAAGATATGGTTTCACCATGTTGGCCAGGCTGGTCTTGAACTCTCAACCTCCGGTGATCTGCCTGCCTTAGCCTCCCAAAGCGCTGAAATTACAGGCATGAGCCACTGTGCCCAGAACAGCTTTTTTTTTTTTTTTTGCAAGTTCACTCTCACAGCATTGTGGCAGCTGCATGGTTGATGGGGAGGAGGGGAGGGGCTGGAGACTGGAGGCCGGGAGACCCATTAGGAGATTAGGAGACTTTTTTTTTTCTTTCTACCTCTAATTAAAATTCCTCTTGGAAGGTTATTTTAAATTTTTTTTTAAAAATGATGGGATTTCACCATGATAGCCAGGCTGGTCTTGAACTACTGACCTCAGGTGATGCACCCACCTTGGCCTCCCAAAGTGCTAGGATTACA
>PVKP010042024.1:0-18356 GCA_004027715.1 Plecturocebus donacophilus
ATGACAGGGGGGGATAGACGCAGCGAACCACCATGGCTTGTGTATACCTATGTAACAATCCTGTACGATCTGCAGGTGTACCCCAGAACTTAACATATAATAAAAAAAAAAAAAAAGAAAAAAGTTATCATACTGGGAAAAAAAAAAAAAAAAAAGAGCTGATTTCAAACCTTTGCTTGGTGACTCCGAATGTCTGGCTTTCTCAGGGGCAGTTTCCACTGATCGCTTCTTTCTCCTGTGCCCTGGCCATTCTCTCTTGTTCTTTTGCATTCCTCCTGCACTTTTATTGAAAAGTGGACATTTTGCATCTTTTAACATGGACACTCTGGAAACGCTCCGCTCTCCTGGGGGTTTGTTGTTGTGCTTGTTGTAGTTGTTTGTTTAGTAAATTTTCTGGACTAATTTTAAAGTTTCTATTCTTTGAAGTCTCTCTGTTCCATTAGTTCAATGATCAGCTAACAACTACACATATTTCCCTAAATACTGGGATTCAAAAAAATGTAATCTTGGCTGGGTGCGGTGGCTCAGGTCTGTAATGCCAGCACTTTGGAAGGCTGAGGCGGGCGGATCACTTAAGGCCAGGAGTTCACCACCAGCCTGGGCAACATGGTGAAACTCCTTCTCTGCAAAAAATACAAAACTTTATTCAGGTTGGTGTCACGCACCTGTAGTCCCACCTGCTATAGTGGGAGAATCACTTGAGCCCAGGAGTTTGAGGCTGCAGGGAGCTATAATCATGTTACTGCACTCCAGCCTGGGTAACAGAGAGGGACTCTGTCTCAAAAAAAAAAAAAAAATCTAATCTTTGCAGAGGGAGTCTTTGCATTTTGAGGTCATTCCTTCAGCGCTCAGCTAGGTGGTTTCCAACCTGGCCTTCACCTTCTTTTCCTGCCTGTGCTGAACCTCATGATCAGCCAAGGGTGAGCTTAGGGCTGTCTCAGGTCTTCTCTGAGGGTGTGAGAGGGCCTTGGGCATGTGTGCAGCCTTCTAGATTCCCAGGAATTTGTAACAATTTTCTGAAGCCCTTGTTGCCTAAAACATCTCATTCCCCAGACTTTTCTCCCTGTAGGTTTTGGTTAACCTATTGTTTGTGCCAGCCATCATCTGTTCCCTTTGGCCGTTGGGCCTGGAACATTCACTGTAGGCGGCACTTCGGTTTGGGCTGAGTTCCAAGGGAGGAGAGGGAAAGGCAATCCTATGGAGCTGGCCTTCCAGGGAGCAATCTGACAGATCAAAACAAACAGTTACAATTCTCTGAGAGTATCTTCATTTCTGATCGCTGCAGTACCTCACTGGGAACACTAGCTGTGATTTTTTCAAGGGAAGCAGGAGATGGAATCAGGGTAGGTTAAAGCACACCAGAGCAAGCTTTTCTTCTTGGTGCAGCGGTTTTTCTTGGATGGATGCTTTCCTGATGGCTGCAAGCTTTTCATTAGTTTCCAGAGTTCTCTAAAGAGTGATTTTGACAGCTTTTTTTTTTTTTTTGCCAGTAGTTTCACTGTTTTGGTGGAAGGCAGGACTTTGGAATTCCTAACTCAGAACTCACCCACGGATGATTTTAAAGAAATTAATTTCCAGATCTCTAACTTCTACCTAGGCTGTTTCCAAAACATGATCTTCCTAAGATCTAGCATGAGATCAGAGAGTCTCTGCTTAGAATAGCCCCTCCCACTTCACAAGACGTTCCCTTTCAGCAATCTTGCATCTGGCTATAGACCGCAGATCCACATCTCCAGGGATTAACAAGCGGATAACTTGAAATACTGGAGCAGGTATTTTGGGTGAGACTGTCTTTAATTCCTGGATATCAAATCCCACTACAAGTCAGGTAACTTTCAGTTCTTCATTTGAACAAGTTGAAGGTGGAACGAATCCAGTTGTCAGCAGATGGGTCATTTACAAGGATCTTTATTATATATAACTGTGCTTTTCATCTATAACTTTGAAGGAGTTCAAATAATTGCATAAAGAATCTTTCCATTACCATCTACTTATTTATGTAAGCAAGGTTTCTCAAGGCTTCCAACTGAACAAGTGAAAAAAATAGGTGTACAACTGCTGTTGAACTCTATCACATTCTAGCAGGTAACTGTTCATTCACAGGTTCGTGGCAAAGTTGGGACAGAAGTCCATCTGTGTCATTAAGAAAAGCATTCCAACCACTTTTAATTCTTATAGTTACCGGTCATTTACCAAACTTTATGATATAGCCATGTTTTATTTGGTTATTATATTATTTTGAGGAATAATTATAAGGAAAACTGAATCCATGTTAAGTGGGACAAAGCCTGTGGAGCTGTCATCCCCTGCTCCTGGTCTCCTTACCAGTGGCCTCCACCTTCCCCCTGACCTGGGCCACCCCTCCTGTGAGGTTTTGTTGTCTGTCCCACTGCCTGCCTCTCTGCCTCCAGATCTGCGGCTCACGGCCCCCTCTCTCCCACCCCTTCCTTTCCTATTTCCTTCGCTCCTAGAGCCACATACCCCACCGTGTCCTTCACCACGTCCTCACCCAACCCTGCACCTTCCCGGCCCGCCTTTCCCTTGAAGGAGTAAATGGCATGCCATCCCTACTGATGATTTTATGTTAAAAACATTGAAGAAATTGTAGTTTAGAAAGGGTGATCTGACCGGCCTCTTCCTGCATGCAGCAAGCCATAAAGACTCCTCTGGGGGCGGCACCCCCACACCAGGACGAGAAGAGAGCCATCAGCACCAGAGACTGGGACCTGAGGGGAGCAATGGACCCAGGTAAATGTACCTCACGAAGTCAGCCTTGTCCACTGGTTTTAGATCCCTGCATGTCGCCTAGAAACTCCCCTGGAAATCGACTGTCTCTAGCCGGATTCTGCATGCCTCGTCATTTCTTCTCAAATTTATTATTCTTTGTCTGAAAAGTACAAAAGCATCTTGCTTTGGCTGCTGCTTCAGACCCCACTAACCTGGGAAGATCCTCATGTGCCTTTAACACTAATACAATTTGTATGCTTTTCTCTTGTTAATATGCTTGGTGTTTGGTTTCAATTTGGCTTCCAGATCCAGCCGAGGAGCCCATGTAACAGCTAAGTGGGGTTGGAGATGATCTCTGGGTCCCTGCAGAACGTGGCACAGAGCCCGGGACCCTCCCTCACTGGCTGGGACACCGCTCCATCTGGAGCTACGGAAGCGAAGCCCCTGGACCTCTGACCGAAGCCGGCAAAGGCAGGGTTAATGGCCAGCCTCCCAGGTGTCTGGTGCGCGGCTGGTCTAGGCAAGAATGGTTAGGCTTGTGTCTTTTTCTCTCTATGTATTGGGATTGACAGGAGAAAACATTTGTGAACTAGTTCTTTGGGTAAAAAGCGACTTTCAGTGTTTTTGTGAGTTCTCTAGATTTCTGTTTGGTCCTTTTGATCTCACAGATGGCCTCTGTCTTCCTTTGCCTCTTTTCTGCCGTTTGTCATAAGGAGAACACAGGCACAGGTCCTTCAGAGCCTGCTGTGTCCCCGGCACTTGGGTGTGTGGCACTTGTCAGACCCGTGTCTGCCTAGGCAAACTGTGGGTCCCTGAAACAAACAAACAAAAAGTGATGGGGTTCCCCTCTCGCCTTGTTTTATGTCCCGAGAGCTTGGCTGTGTGACCAAGGAGGACGCCTCTCTGGTCTCTGCCATCCGAGGGGCGCAGAGTGTGGCTCTGGGCCAGGCAGCATTCCGACCAGACTGGGGACTCGAGACCCATGAGACACGGGCAGCACTCTTCGTCTGTGTGTGTCAAGCTCTCACGGAGCTTTGTTGTAAGACGCCAATTCATAAGGGCTCTTGTCATCTCCTTGTTGCCCCGATTAGTACTGGGAGACCCCCATCCCAGCGTCACCTGCCGGTGTCACAGGGAGCGGGTCTGGGGCTGAAGGTGACGGGAGTATGTTGAGAGCAAGCCCTAAGCCTGGCAGAAACAGGCCTGAAAGACACTGGCCATAAACAGGTTATCTATTGCACTGTGACATCCTTGTGATGGCAGTGACACACGTTGCTAGAGGTTGTTGGTTTACTGGAGCGAGGGAAAGAAATACCTAACCCACTCTTGGGCGGAAGACCTCTCGGGGTGCTTCTGAACCATAAACAATAGCATGAGCCACACGTGCCTTAACGACATGTTCTAGCTGCAGTAGATGAGTGCATCAGAGCCTGTTTCTTGCCTCTAGTAAAGAATGCTTTGTTCCCTGCAAAGAATGCTTTTAGTTAAACGATGATAATCACTTGCTTGCTGTCAATAAATGTGGGGGGCAAACTCTGTTTGAGCCTCTCAGCTTGGAATACTGAGGTCCCCCTGTCGTCCCACACCTTTTTGATCTCTATCTCTGCGTCTGTTTCTTAATTCCTTCAGCGCCGCCTGGGTTGGGATCTCCATGGCCGAGCTGGTCTCAGCAGAAGGCATCTCGGGTTCCATGGGAGGCTGGAGGCGTGGTCTGCACAAGCACTCTCCTTACCTGCACGTGGCCATGCAGGTCTTTGCTTTCTTCATCCATCTCTGAGAGTGAATTTTTGTATCACGGGTTGCGTCTTCTGTACCCACTGCAGGAACACCCTTTGCATCCTGGTAAGGATGTGTTCTAAGCCTGGAAAGCTACCTCCTGGCCTTTCCATGGAAAGGCGGACTCAGGCACTACTGGAACGTATGCACCGGTGCAGATCCGAAATGGCCATGGCCAGAGATGGGTCTGTGTTTAAAATATGTTAGAGAGCACGCGTTATAAACAGCTGACCTGCTGGCATCTATGGGAAGATCACACTGCCTGAGAGACACAGCATATACGATGGTTAGTCTTAAAACATCCCTTAGCAAAATTAAGGAACCAAAAGTCGACCTAGAGCAGAAGTTGAACTCCACTCCCACTGTAAATCCTCCTTCTCCACCCACTTATACCCCGGGTACCCCCAACTCCTGTCTTTGACCCACCAGATCTAGAAATGCTGATTTCTAGATCTCCAGTCTGAACCCTCCTCCCCAACAGCCAGCCCCATCTCCTCCACCTCTCCCTCCTTAACAAAATCCTGTGACTCCCCCAACCTCCCCCCAAGCCCCTTAGGCAGCTGACTGCTTAACTTCCCTTTCCGGGTGTGACCTACAGAAAGCTTTTGGCCTGATCCGAAAGTGCGTGGCATGCAGGGCATTGTGGAGAAGCTGGCAGCCAGGAAGGAGACCTGGCACAGGCTCCAGGGACATGCAGCGAGGCTGGCTGTGCTGTGCCTTGAGCCTTGTCCCACCGCCCCAGGGCCTTGTCATCACAGCCCCTCAGCTCCAGACCTCCCTGTGCAGTAACCCCATCCTCAAAGAATTCGAATCCCTGGACAGCAGTGGACCTTTTAAATTATAAAGCCCGTTCTGCTCCCACTTTCTGAAGATCCTACCAAGTTTAGAGAAGATTTAGAGAGATGAGTGGCCGTGTATCACCCCACTCGTGGGGAGCTTGACTGGCTACACAGTTACAAGACAGGCCACATGACTCACGGACCCCCCACCACAGAGGAAAGAGGTGGCCGGAGCCCCGAAGAAGAGCACCCCGAAGCATTTGTTGAGAGATTCATGCAAGTGTTCGAAGGCCTACTGTGTTACAGCTTGAAGCTCCAAAGCGTGGAGGTCTCATTTCTGCTCCGGTTAGAAATCTTCTTCCTGATTTGAAGAGCAAATGTTGGTTGGGCCGGTCGGCCTCTAAGTGTTATAATAGAAGCAGCGACACGATTCTTTGAAAATAGCTTGTGGGAAAAGAGAAAAAAGGGAATGAAATCAACAGTCCTGGCCGTGCGGCTGGAACCATTAGACACAAAGGCGGGCCTCTAAGAGACGCTCAAAGTCCTCCTGTACTTTTGGTCAGCCACAGGGCTCTTCTAGTGTGCCTTTGGAAGTTTGCAGGTACTGCAGCAAGCTGGGGCATTGAAAAACTGCTGTCCTATACTTTCAAAAAGCAAGGAAGAAACCCTCCCTGGAAGCCAGCACCTTCAGAAGGCTCGTTTTTCCCCTTCCGTGGGACAGTTCCCCAGGGATGGACGGGGTCAGCTGAGTCTAAGTCGCATTCCACATCCTCCCTCTTAAAGTGGAGGATTCGGAAATGGATTTTAAAATCGACGCGGGTGTGACTCTCTGCTCTCAGCTGAGGGAATGAGCTCTGCGTCTTCCTTCTGATTCTATTCGAGCTGCTGCAGTCTCTGGGTAACCGACTTCACTGCCCGTGTCTCAGGCCACTCCAGTAGCCGCAGGCGCTCTGAATCCCCACTGCATTTTTCTAGTTTCTGACTCCTCACCAGCAAACCTTTTAGGCAGAGATTTATGAGGTCAGTTTAATGCTGCCACACAAGGTAATAAGAAAGCCGTTTTTCTCTGTCTTCAGACCAAACTTCAACCTTCCTACTCTCTCTCATGAAAACCCATCTTGATTTAAATTCTTCTAAAGATTATTGTAGGGCTGAGGGCCCCACAGGGTTGTGGGGTGTCCCTTATGCTGTGCTGAGGCGCAGGATCTGAGAAATAAAGAGACAGGATACAGAAGTACAAGGAAACGCAGCTGGGCTCAGGGGGCCACACCACCTATGAGTGGAGTCAGGCGAGGCCCCGAGTGTCCAGAAGCGTGAGTATTTATTGTGTATAGGTTAGGGGGCAGGGCAGTGAGTGAAATCATCTTTAAGGATAGTGATAGGGTCGTGAGCAATAAAACAAGGGGTCCACCCCCATTAGGTCACCTAGGCTAGGAGGTGGACAGTGTGCAGCAAGGGATCCATTCCCATTAGGTCATTGGGGCAAGGAACTGGGCCGTGTGCAGTAAGGGGTCCACCCCCATTAGGTCACCGAGGCAAGGAGGTGGGCCATGTGCAGTGAAGAGGGTGCAGTGTGCAATACCTCTATCTATGGGCAAGCTACTTCTAAGATTTATGCGAGGATGCTTTAAGTCACACAGCAATGACAGAGCTGTCAGGGTTACCGCCACCTGCTGGCAGCTTCCAATGAGTTCTATAGGAGGATGCTTTTCGGGCAGCACAGCAACAAGAGCTGATAAAGTTCACAGTCACCAAGGTGCGATTATCTGGAGGAGTTTTGAGCCCTCGGATGCTTGAGGGATTGCCAGTCTGAGGGCAGCCCTTCACAAGAACTGGAGCAAGGTCCTACAACTCCTTTATCAGGAGGAGTGGCTCTTGCCACAAGCCTGCCATACAGGGGGTATCTTTACTATACTGAACGTTGCCACCTGGGCCATGGGTTCTTGTCCTGGTATAACTGTGTTTCCCTTAAATCATGCTCTGCACTGTGTCTAGTTTAGGCATTCCTCCGATTATGAATTAAGATATAGTTATATATATGTATATATATGGAAATAACTGAGTGGTAAGAAATTCTTTAGGCACTCATTCTGAGAACCAACGGATTATATATAGAGGATTATATAAAGGGAAATAGCTGAGTAGTAACACTATAAACTGAGATGTTCTTCAGGCCTTAATTGTGCCAGGGTTCTGCTTAGCTCTCCTTCCTCAGTGCCTATATGAGAGGTTACCCACAACTATGCCATCTTAAAAGGTGTCCCAGCTAGTCTCTGGGCTTCCCATGCCAGTGAGGTTGGACTGGCCCTGAGTGCAGAGCCTGAGTACATTGCATGGAAGGGGTACACCGTTCCCATCTGTGGCTGGTACCCCTCTCAGGAGATGCAGGGTGAGGAATTCAAGCTGCAGTAGATTTGCTTTGCAGCGGGGTGGACTTTCTTTCTTTCTTTTTTTTCTTTGAGACGAAATTTCGCTCTTGTTGCCCAGGCTGGAGTGCAGAGGTGCGATCTCGGCTCACTGCAACCTCCGCCTCTCGGGTTCAAGTGATTCTCCTGCCTCAGCGTCATCAATCAAATAGATCGATTTGTACAAATCTAAGAGCCATACATGCTTTTGTACTTCCCTGTCGCCCTGCGCCCCTGATCCAGCTACGCCTCACCTGGGTTCCGGCTGACGCGGCCTGGTTGACCGTCATGACTTCTGCCTGGCTTCTCCCCCAATCCTACTGGTCCCTCACCCACGGCTTCCCTTTGCATTTACAATGACCACGGACATCCTGCCTCAGGGACATTGTGGATCCCCTCCGTATTCTCTCAAACCCTTAAAGGCGATGTGGACTCTCTGGCCATCACCCAGGGTCCCCACCTTGTGCAGTATATTGATGACCTGTTGCTTTGTAACAGACTACACAGGACACCCTTAAGCCTCCCTCATTCTCCCGAAGGCACGAGCTGAATGAGGTGTAAATCCTCCGGATACAAACATCAGTGCGTGCAAATAACTGTCACTCACTTAGGACATGCGCTATACCAGAGCTCTCAAACACATAATGATTCACAGACAGAATTGATGCCAGTTAAAATGTACCCTCTATGTAGGGAGACATTTTGCAGCACTGCGTCTACCTAGTAGAACTGTGCTCTACTGACAGGACTCAGTAATTTCTGAAGAAAGTGGAGAAAATCCCTAGAGTTAGGACAGATATTTGAAAATTCTAGTCAGCTCCCTACCTGAAGTCCACCTTGATTGATACTCAAAAGGAATCCTGCAAATAGCCTTAATAATATTAGTTTCAGGAAATATTAAAGTATAGAAAATAATGTAATACTGCCATCCACAGTAAATAGATATTTGGACAAAAGATTTGTGACTGGCTCCCATCCTCCATCCTGCCTCAGTGTATCATCAGTGTGTACAGTAGAATTTTAGTATAAGTAGTTTTAGCTTTATAGTAATCTAATAATACGACATAGCAATTTACATCACTGAAATTTTGTTTGTTTAATCTCAATTTACTTTTATGTTTGTGTTTTTAAATTGTACTTTACATTCTGGGATACATGTGCTGAGTGTGCAGGTTTGTTACATGGGTATACATGTGCCGTGGTGGTTTGCTGCACTCGTCAATCTGTCATCTAGGTTTTAAGCCCCAGATGCTTTAGATATTTGTCCTAATGCTCTCCCTCCCCCTTCCTTCCACCCCCTGTCCCCAGCGATGGGAGTGGGAGGGATGGGGAGATGTTGATCAAAAAGCACAAACTTCTGGCTGGGCGTGGTAGCTCACACCTGTAATCTCAGCATTTTGGGAGGCTGAGGCATGCAGGTCACCAGGGGTCAGGAATTTGAGAACAGCCTGGCCAACATGGTGAAACCTCGTCTCTACTAAAAAGACAAAAATTAGCCAGGTGTGGTGGTGCCTGCCTGTAATCCCAGCTGCTCGGGAGGCTGAGGTGGGAGAATCGCTTGAACCCCGGAGGCAGAAGTTGCACTGAGCTGAGATGGCACCGTGCACTCCAGCCTGGTGACAGAGCCAGATTCTGTCTCAAAAATAAATAAATAAATAAATAAATACAAACCAGTTACAAGATGAATGAGTTCTGGAATCTAATATACAGCATGGGAACTATAGCTAAGAATACTTGACATTTGCTAAGAGCAGATCTTAAGGTCCTCATCACACACATACCAGGTTACTCTGTGAGGTGACAGATGTGTTAATTAGCTTGGTTAATTAACTCAGTGTGGTAATGAGTTCACAATATATACATATACCAAAACATCACATTATGATCATCACATCAACCTTAAATGTGTACAGTCTTTGGCAAATATACTTCAATAAAGCAATTATGCCCCAATTTGTCAATTATACCTCAAACGTGGTATCATACCCTAGCAAATCTTTTAACTAGGTTTAAAAGGATTAAGGATAGGTAAGAATGGCTGAAGTCAGGAGAAAAATACCACATTGCCATCACAGAAGACAGGCTTGTTTGAAACACCAAGGAGAAACTTCTGGAAGTGAATAGTGAAATCAGTGAAGTTAAAAATTAAAACACAACAGATTAGCCTGGAACGATGATAGAAATGATAAGAATATCCATTTGTGGAGTTGTCTAGAATACACAGCAACAAAGATTTGCAACCCATGAAAGATCATCAGGAGACTGGAGAATTGAGAATGTGCAAAACACGCTTTACAATAATTACAAAAGGAGAAAATGCAGATAATGAAAGAAGGATTCTGTTCAAAGAGATAACGGCTAAGGAACTTCTGGAATTGATGAAAATGATTGAGCTTTAGATTCCAGAACCACAGTGAGCTCCAAGAATGAATGAAAGTAGATAACATGCAGAAGAAATGTTGTGACCCTGAGGTGAATCAGCCAAAACTGATGTAGGACCCAGAGTCTCAAAAGTCTCCGCCCACAAGAGAGTTTGCACTCAGAAATGGAAACGGGAGAAGGTCACAGTGGAGAAAGTACAATTTTATAAAACACCGCTTACCCAGGTGGCTGCAGTCAAGGGAGAAAGCCCATCTCACCCTCAGCAGGGGACACAATGGCTTCTTGTTTCTTGTTAGCGGTTGTGCTGAAAAATCCCAGCATCCTGCCTGTAGTGTTCCTGCTGAGAGTGTAAAACCTGATTCTCAGTGTGAGGATTTATCAGGCAACCAAATGGAGGGACGTTCTATTAAATGACTAGCCTGGATCCCGAAACACGCCAATAGCGTGAAATCAGAGAGACTGTAGAACAGTTCCAGATGAGACAACTCAGTGAAGACATGGCTCAGGATCTTCTTCCGCTATAAAAACAGTATTGGAACAGCTGGCAAAATCTGAAGCAGATCTGAAGGTCTGAGAACTGTATTGTGTCAATGAAGATTTCCTGTTTTCGATCACCGTACTGTGGTAACGTAAGAGTTGCCCTTGGTTTCAGAAACACACACTCAATACTTGCAGACAAAGTAACTACAACTGACCCTCATAGGGTCTAGGAAAATATCTATATGTGCTACATCTGCACCAGGAGAAGAGCATTCAGCAACTGTAGTCAAATGTGAATATGAGAGGAATCTGAGGGAATCATAGATGGAATTTTTAGTACTACTATTGCAACTTTTAAAATGTCTGAAATTACATCGAAATAAGAGATAGGAAAAATTAAAGAAATAAATGTAGGCAAGGTAGACATCTCAACAGCCACACAACCATGGACAGATTTATCTATTTGTTTATTTATTTATTTATTATTTATTTTGAGGTAGAGTTTTCATTTCATCACTCAGGCTGCAGTGCAATGGCGTGATCTCAGCTCACTTCAACCTCTACCTCCTGGGTTCAAGGGATCCTCCCATCTCAGCCTCCTGAGTAGCTGGGACTACAGGCATGCGCCACCATGCCCGGCTAATTTTTGTAGAGACATGGCTTTGCCATGTTGCCCAGGCTGGTCTCAAACTCCTGGACTCAAGCGATCCACTCACCTTGGCCTCCCAAAGTGCTGAGATTTCAGGGATGAGCCTCCGCGCTGAGCGGAGGTTGCTTTAATATACTAAGGAAATTTAACTGTCAACCAAGATTTCTCTCCTGACACGGGGATCACCCAAGATGACGAAATGAATCAAAACCTTTTCAGACAAAAAACGACTTGGAGAGTTTCATGGCTAAAAGAAATGATATTGAACTAAACAGTAAGGCTGTAGTTGAAGGAAACCGAAATACTTCACCCCACAATATACTTGGACATATTTTGAGATGGCCATTTAGAGGGGCCTGCAAACAGAGGCAGCCCTGCAAAGCTGTCTTTTGAGGGGAAGGTTTGCTTCTGTAGAGAATTCGCACCTGTGCAGGCAAGTTTCCTCCGAAGCCTTCCCTTGTCTGGATCTAGCAAGGATTCACTCATAGTGTGACATGTTTAAGCATCAGAAAGAAACATTTCCAGTCTATTCTCTCTGAAGGCTGCTGTCTGTGCGCTTCTATCTGCATTCTGAGACCACTTGGCTAGCCAGGCCTCCTCCTCCCGCTCCCCTAACCTGTCTTGCCATGATCCGAGCCCCTGTTCCTTCTGTAACAAGGCGGTAAATAAGCTCCTGCACCCCATTGCGGGGTTGCAGTCATCACTGGTTCTTCTCCATGTGCACATTAGTAAATGTGCATGCCATTTCTCCAATTAATCTGCCTTTTGTGAGTTGATACTTTAGTGAAACTTCCAAGGGCAAAGGGGAGGTTTTCCCTTGGCCCCTACGATTTTTGTGTCCTGAACAGAATACCAAAGATGCTTTGTTCTTCTGGAAGCTGCAGTCAGGGGACCCAGGACCTGACAAGCGGGCAGAACGGTAAGAAATTCTTACCAGCCAGGCTTCTGGGTGGTATCTCTGTGGAATCTGGTCGAGCAGATGGTAAAAACCAGGCGTTTTCCTCTGCAAGATGTGTATGAGTGGAAGAAAGGGTCTGTGTGAACAGTGCTGGGTGCGGCGCCTCGTGTACTTTTTGGTGTGAATATTCATACTGTTTAATGCCCTTCCTTCCAGGAAGATTCTTGTCCTATGTCTTGGTCTTCCTGTGTTGTTCTGTCCTGAAGAGGGGCCCTGTAGGGTAGAACCGGGGCCAAAGATCCTGCCAGCCCATGGTTCAGGCTGACTCTGTGGAGCACCAGTCTGCGGCTGTGATCAGATGGGCGTTCCAACATTTCTGTGGGTCCTCAAAATAGAAGCCAAGCTGGGTGCAATGGCTCACACCTGTAATCCCAGCACTTTGGGAGGCTGAGGCGGGCAGGTCACTTGAGGTAGGGAGTTCAAGGCCAGCCTGGCCGACATAGTAAAACGCCATCTCTACTAAAAATACAAAAATTAGCCAGGTGTGGTGGCAGGCGCCTGTAATCCCAGCTACTCAGGAGGCTGAGGCAGGAGAATCGCTTGAACCCGGGAGGTTGCAGTGAGCCAAGATCACACCACTGCACTCCAGCCTGGGTGACAGAGTGAGAGACTCCATCTCAAAACAACAACCAAAAACAAAATAGAAGACGATGAGGCCCCGTCTAGTCTTGTTCATGCCCTGGAGAGCTTGGCTTGTGACAAGTGGGAGCACTGTCTCTTGTTTCCTCCGTCTGGGGTGTGATTTTTGGGTCACATCAGGTGTTCAGTCTGAAGATGCCTGGGAACCTGAGACACGAGGTTTTAAGCACCATACTTTTTGTTCTGAATGTGTCCAGCTGTTGGGGAAGTTTGTCTTAATAAGAAGTCCCATCTAGAAGGAATTTTTGTGGTTTTGCCCTTGTTGCCTGGATAGCCCTGGGAAAGGCCCATTCTTAATCCTGACACGGAGAGCTGCCCCGTGTCAAGATTAGGGGGTCTGTGACGGGTGTCCCTCAGAAGTGTGTGGCTCACCAGAGGCACCGTGTGTGCAAATAACATCTCTAACCATGTGCGGCAACAAGAGTCTCTTGCTTTGCACGGACGTGAAGGGAGCTGAAGCCATTATCCTCAGCAAACTAACACAGGAGCAGAAAACCAAATACCACATGTTCTCCTTCATAAGTGAGAGCTGACCAATGAGAGCACATGGACACAGGGAGGGAACAACACACACTGGGGCCTGTCTGTGGGGAGGAGGGAGAGTATCAGGATAAATAGCTAATGCGTGTGGGGCTTAATACCTGGTGACGGGTTGAGAGGTGCAGCAGATTACCAGGGCACACGTTTACCTACGTAACAAACCTGCATGTCCTGCACGTGCATCCTGGAATTCACAACTAAATTAAATTAAATTACATTTTAAAAAAGAAAGAAAAACAATAGACGAGAAATAGGAACGAAGGAGCTAATTTTTATTTCATTACTTCAACCAATAAAAACTGTGAGTTAAAATTAAAAAAAAAAGTCTCTTGCTATCTGAGCCTGTTTCTGGGAGTGAATTTTGCTGGAGGGATCTTTGGAATTGCCTATTCTATACCCTCTTCAGGAATGAAGTCTTTCTTAAATGGCAATAACTTACTCTAAACCTGAAAAATCACATCTGGGGCTTTCCATGAAGAGGCTGTGGGATGGAGTTCCCATTAGGATAAGTACATTATTGGAAATTCTAGTCATCAGCCGCCAAAAGATGGATTCTTGACGTTACAAAGACCTCTAAATTACAAAAAACGGTTTAGAGATTTCTTATTTTAAACAACTGCCTTATTTATATTCATGGGAAGATTAAATTAAAAGACACATAATAGTGTCATGACTTGCCTTAGAACTTCTCTTGACAAGATTAAAGAGCAAAAGTCTGAGCTGAAACGAAGCTAAACTCCTTCGTATGCTCCAATCGTGTGCCCTGGGTCCCCTGTGGGGTCTGCAGTGCCGGCCACTCCACCTTGCCGTCTTGTAGTTAAAATTCCGCACTTTCACTGCCACAGCCTGGGTGCAGGGGCAGGAAACCAGTCCCTTTTGGTTTGATATTTGTGTGACTGTTGACTTTGTGGTGTATCCACTTGTCATCATTGATCCTTTCCTCTTCCATAGACAGTTTCCTGTCCTCTCCTGTCTGAGGGGTACGTGGGGCTTAGGCTGAGACCCTGTAATATATGGCTGGCAGATGTGAGTTGTACCCCATTTGTGGCTACCAAAACTTTCCCTTCTTTGAGCTGTCTCTGAGGTGGTTCTGGAGCCAGTGAGGACTGCTGTGCACCTCTTTGGAGATGCCTCGTGTGTCCTTGGTTAAGTCATAATTTTGATTAAGCCTTATTGATTTTGGTGAGCCACTTAGGGGGGGTACCTTTGTTTAAAAAAAAAGATTCAATGGTTTAATTGCCTGTAATCCCAGCACTTTGGGAGGCTAAGGCAGGAGGATCACTTGGGTCCAGGAGTTCAAGACCAGCCTGGGAAACAAAGTGAGATCCTGTCTCTACAAAAATACAAAAATTAGCCAGGTGTTGTGGCCCATGCCACAAATACAAGCCTCAGGGGGCTGAGCTGGGAGGATTTCTTGAGCCAGGGTAGTCGAGGCTGCAGTGAGCTGCGATCACGCCATGTACTCCAGCCTCAGTGCCAGAGTGAGACTCAGTCTCTAAAAGAAAAAAAGTTTATCTTCTTTTTTTTCTTTTTTGAGACAGAGTCTCACTCTGTCACCTACAATGGAGTGCAATGGTGTGATCTCAGCTCACTGCAGCCTTTGCCTTCAAGGTTCAAGCGATCCTCATTCCTCAGCCTCCCAAGTAGCTGGGATTACAGGCACGTGCCATAACTCCTGGCCTTTTTTTTTTTGTATTTTGATAGAGATGGGGTTTCACCATGTTGGCCAGCTTGGTCTTGAACTCCTGGCCTCAAGTGATCCACCTGCTTCAGCCTCCCAAAGTGCTGGGATTACAGGCATGAGCTACTGTGTTCTGTCATAAAGGTAGATTTTAAGTTGTTGCTGCAATAAAATAGAAGGGCCAGACATGGTGGCTTACATTTGTAAATACTACAATCCAGGAGTTGGAGAATGCAGTGAGCTGTGATTGCACCACTACACTCAAGCCTGGGTAATAAAGTGAGACCCTGTCTCTAAAAATAAATATGAAAATGAAAGAAAAGTAAATAAAACAGAAACATCTTCAGAATTTAATTTACACATTTTTTGCCTGGGTCTAATTAGGCAGTTTTGTACTGTCTCTGTTAGGCGTTTTAAGGTCATAAAACTGAATGGATAGTTGGGAAAAAAAAAAAAATAGAAAAATTGCAAGAGGTTCTAAAATGTTTATGAAAATCTTATTTTGTGTGATCAAAACTGAGATTGAACGGATCTATTTATAATATTTTATTAAAACTAGCTTTAGCATTAATACACTGTTGTAAAGGTAGAATTTGGTTTTCTCTTTTGAATAAGATTTTATGGTTAATTCATACTCTTGACGAAGCCTTATTGATTTTGATGAGCCACTTGGAGGGGGGGTACCTTTGTTTTAAAAAAAAGATTCACTGGTCCAATAAGAGACAGTAAATGATTTTTGTTTACCTTGTAAGTAAACTGCACAAAAAATCCCTGGAGAGACAGACTTTGTTTGCTTCATGCTGTCTTCACCAGGTCTTTTGATTGTTTGGGAAACAGAGTCTGCTTTCTATCAAGGAGTAAAAGTTCTTGGTTTTCAAAATCTTTACATTATCACTTGGGATAATCATCACTAATGAATGACTATTACTTTATAGTGGCTTGTTATCTGTCCTGTTTTTATCAAGTGTTTTAAACTGTTGATATTTGGAAAACTTCCAAAAATCTAATTTCAAATTATAAAAGTAAGTATTTTCCATGAAGGTCTCCTGGAAGTCCAAGAGTGACATATTAGGCTTATTTGGTATGCAAAAATAATATGGAAAACATGGCCAAATAAGAAATTCTATTTAAATTTATTTGAGTGGTAGTTATAAAAATGTGGTATTAATATATGTTCCCAAATGGTATGGGATTACTAAAATTCTGATATGTCTTGGCATATGTTGTCAGTAATAATTATGTATTATATTAAATTGCAGAGTGTCACAGAAATAACCAAATTTCCTTGTCATTTGTGTCTTTAACTGTGGATATTTTAAGTCTTTTGTCATCCACAGACAATTATTGTTTTACTTTGGCTCTTCTCAGAAAGCAGTTTATGATTTACTGTAGTCAAAAGCTTTCTTATTCTTCAGGGAAATTTATAAAAAAGACCTTGACAAGTACTCGTGGATATAGATTTCTGATAACTTTGAGTATCATTCCATTGAACTATGCAAAAACTTCCAGAACTCTGATAAAAAGAGGTGATGGCTTCCTGAAGATTGCTGACCCAACATCAAGCAGAACAAGAGTTAATTACATGGGACTGAACTGATAGAGGACTGAAATTTTTTTTCTTGACTTTTTTGGTGTGAAACATTGTGGATTCTTTTTATGCTTTGTTTTCCAGAGTCAAGAAAACTTTTCTTTTCTCTTAGGCCATCTGTAGCTTTTAACAATTGAACAAAATTGAAACATTTGTCTCTCTTTCTACCAGATTTCTCCAGAATTTGGAAACTATTTGTAAGTATTTTTAAATTAATGTCAATATAGTTATTTGCATAAGTTTAATAAGAATTTTTTTTTTTAAGTAACAGGACATAATTGGAGACACTGGCTATTTTACCAAGGTTTTGACTAGAATGGCATATTTTCAGATATGATGAGATGATTTGAAAGAACTCAAGTTGATTTCATAGAGCTAATAAACATCTTTGTGGAAAGACTGACCTGATACCTTGTCTACGCAGTTCCCTTACAAGGTTCTGAACCTTGCAGTAAGTAAAGAATGTCACTTTCTGACGGGCCCAAGAACCTCAAGATATACTGGGACCTCCAGAGGAGAGGAATTCACCCAGTTTGTACAGGCATTACAGGCACAGTCTGATGGCAGACCCTTGGCATGGCTTCCTGGCCTTTAGAGGATTTTAAAAGTCTGATGTGAAATTCCTTATGAAAAACTTCCAGCAAGGCTAACTTCAAAGAATGGCCAATCACCATTCTTTCTGTACTTTATTTAAACAACCAGGCCAATTATAATGAAACTAAGACTTATTTTGTGAACAAATTGGTCTTACTGTGATTTGCCTTTGTTAGAAATGAGGGACTGGAGAGAGAAAAATTATGTTTCAGAAGAAAACTGTAGTATACCCATAATTATATTCTAACCCTGTCCATTGTTTTTCAGTTTTAATTATTTGTCTACAACTGGGACTGAATCCTGGGTTCTTTTCTGGCCACAAGTCTCCAAGCTAATGTTTTCAAATTTTTCTCCTATTTTTCTGACCTGGATTCATTGGAAATAAAAAGCTGTGCTTTTCTTAAAACCCTGCAAATTGAGGCTAGAAAACTTGATACAAACTTTCAGAGAAATCGTTATAGCAACGTTGCATGTAAATGGCCTGTTGATGTATAGACTACTCAGAAAGTTTGTTGGAACACCTGATTCAAACCAATATGCAGAAAATCTGTTGGATTACCACTGCAATTTGAAGATGCTTCATCGACTCTGGAAAAACTAGTCTATAGACTGTTCAAGACATCAACCTTTGTTTTTCTTCTGTTTCCATAGCAATGTCTCAAGAAGATCTAGACAAAATAAATTTGTTCTTTTCTGTTCATTTGAATTTGTCATTTCTCTACTTTGCCTATCTGTCATCTAACAAACTCTAACCCAAATCTCTCCAAAGGTATCAACTTGCCTTTTTATATGTGAAACTTTTGAAGTTTCAAAGTGAGGAGTGGAGAAAACCAAAATATTTTATCTCAAAATATACTTTGGTGCATTGGAAAAAAGGACTCAGGAAAAAAAGAAAAAAGGATACTCTGGCATATTTTGAGATGGCTTTTCAGAGGGCCCGCAGACAGAAGGAGGCCTGAACAGCTGTGTTTTGCTGGAGAGCTGGAAAGACAAAAACACTCCACAAATGCAATTTATTTATAAAACATGATGTGTTGTCTTAGCCCATTTTGTATTATTACAGCAGAGTACCACATAGACTGGGTGATTTATAAAGAAATGCATGTCTCACTGTTCTTGAGACTGATGGGTCCAGTATTAAGGTGCTGATTCCTGGTA
>PVKP010042025.1:0-18356 GCA_004027715.1 Plecturocebus donacophilus
CTTATGAAGCTTAGTTTGGCTGGATTTGAAATTCTAGGTTGAAAGTTCTTTTCTTTAAGGATGTTGAATGTTGTCCCCCACTCTCTTCTGGCTTGTAGGGATTCTGCTGAGAGATCTGCTGTGAGTCTGATGGGCTTCCCTTTGTGGGTAACCCGAACCTTCTCTCTGGCTGCCCTTAGCATTTTCTCCTTCATTTCAACCCTGGTGAATCTGATGATTATGTGCCTTGGGGTTGCTCTTCTTGAGGAGCATCTTTGTGGTGTTCTCTGTATTTCCTGGACTTGAATATTGGCCTGCCTTGCTAGGTTGGGGAAGTTTTCCTGGATAATATCCTGAAGAGTATTTTCCAGCTTGGATAAAAATATGGAACGCTTCACGAATTTGCGTGTCATCCTTGCGCAGGGGCCATGCTAATCTTCTCTGTATCGTTCCAGTTTTAGTATATGTGCTGCTGAAGCGAGCACCCCTGTTAAAATTTTTTAGGTCAGGCATGGTGTCTCACACCTGTGATCCTAGCACTTTGGGAGGTGGAGGCGGGTGTATCACCTGAAGTCGGGAGTTCGAGACCAGCCTGGCAACATGGCGAAATTTCATCTCTACTAAAATGCAAAAATGAGCCCGGTGTGGTGGTAAACACCTGTAATCTCAGCTACCAGGGAGGCTGAGATAGTAGAGTTGCTTTAACCCGGGAGATGGAGGTTGCAATGAACTGAGATCACACCACTGCACTCCAGCCTGGGTGATAGCACAAGACTTCGTCTCAAAACAAAAAAAATTTTTTTTTAGATTATAAGTTACATAGAAATTTTGAATGTCGTAAAAGCTATAGCATTCCTCTTCGTTTTTTGTGTTTCTATTGTGGGGGTGTTGAGTGTTGGAAAATACTGTCTTTCCAGCAACAAAACTGGCTGAACATCCTTGTTGTTATTCCTTTTTTTCTTTTTGAGACAGAGTATTGCTCTGTTACCCAGGTCAGAGTACAGTGGCACAATCATAGCCCACGGCAGCCTCAACTTCTTAGGCTCAGTAAAAATCTAGCTATTCTGGGTATATCAAGTATTTGATTCCTTATCTTCAAAGAAGTAAACTCTCTTAAAACCATTTCTGGCTGGGTGCAGTGGCTCACGCCTGTAATCCCAGCACTTTGGGAGGCTGGTGGGCAGATCACGAGGTCAGGAGTTTGAGACCAGCCTGACCAACATAATGAAACCCCCATCTCTACCAAAAATACAAAAATTATCGGGGCATGGTGGCGTGCACCTGCAGTCCCAGCTACCCGAGAGGCTGAGGCTGGAGAATTGCTTGAACCTGGGAGGTGGAGGTGGAGGTTGCTGTGAGCTGAGATCATGCCACTGCACTCCGGTCTGGGCAACAGAACAAGACTCAGTCTCAAAAAAAAAAATTTCTAAGGTTTGGCTGGGCGTGGTAGCTCATGCCTGTAATCCGGCACTTTTGGAGGTATAGGTGGGCAGATCACAAGTTCAGGAATTCGAGACCAGCGTGGCCAAAATGGTAAAACCCTGACTCTGCTAAAGATACAGAAATTTCCGTGCACCTGTAATCTCAGCTATTCGGGGAAGGCTGAGGCAGGAGAATCACTTGAACCTGGGAAGCAGAGGTTGCAGTGAGCCAAGATCATGCCATTGCACTCCAACCTGGGGGATAGGGTGAGACTCTGTCTTAAAAAAAAAAAAAGGAAAACCATTTCTAAGTTTCAAGATATCTAAGATTATATTATATAGATTTATATGGATTCTGTAGCTGACATTACTATTTAACAGTAATAATTATGTCCTATATAATACAAAACATTATTTATATTGCAAGGCATTATAGAACAATTTCGTGTACAACAGCTACTCCAAGACACCCTGTAACCCACAGCTCCCAGGTTATTCTGTGTGAGCTCAAGAAGCTGCTCCAAGGCAGCCCTAATTGTTTGTCTTTCTAGCAGTAAATTTACCCAGGACTTTTTTCACTAGGCCACCCTAGCAGTGAGAGAGGTAGATCTTCATATGCGTAAGTTCGTCTTTTCCTTCCTATTGATTAATAGCCACAAAAATCGGATTTACTTATATTTTGCTTAGTGAAAAATCCCACCTCTTTAGAATGATCTGGCTGTTTTTGCAATGCCAATCGTGGCTCACGCTTGTGATCCCGGCTACTTGGGAGGCTGAGGCATGAGAATTTCTAGAACCAATGAGATAAAGCTTGCAGTGAGCTGAGATTTACTTCACTTCACTGTAGCCTGGGCCACAAGGTGAGACTTCATCACAAAAAAAATAAAATACAATAAAAATGCCTGTAATCCCATCTATTCAGGAGGCTGAGGTGGGAGAATTGCTTGAACCCAGAAATTCAAGTCCAGCCTGAGCAACAAAGTGAGATCACATCTCCAAAAGGCAAAAACAAACAAGAATGAAAAATAATTATTTCTATATGTAGTGATTATTTGAGAAAGGCCTTACAAAAAGCTGCATGGCTCTGGGGAAGATGACGTGAGTTGTAGGGTCTAAGATAAGAAGGAAATGTTCTTTGCACTGTTTTTAACTTCATGAAGAACAAAACTAATTAAAATGCATATAAAGATATGCACTTAAAAGGTATAACCTTAATTTTTTTTAAACTAACTTTTTTCCCTTTGTCTATTCAGTGGCAGTTCTTGGATTGAATTTCTACATAATGAAGATGAACTTAAAGATATTTTTTTACAGCTAAGAGAAGGAAACCTTGTTTGTGCACAGTACCTTTGGCTTCGACATCGGGTAACATGTTTTACATTTTTTCCTTAACAGCTTTGTAGCTCCTGAGTTAGGTGACTGAATCAATGTTGGAAGCTAACAGAGCGCAAGTGTGACTGGATGATGGGGTGTTTTTTGATTGGTTCCTAAAATATGACTTGCTTTTGTTTGCAAAGGGCAAGGGGATAAAAAAGACGGCCCATTGGCCAGGCGCATTGGCTCACTCCTGTAATCCCAGCACTTTGAGAGGCCGAGGTAGGTGGATCACTTAAGGTCGGGAGTTCGAGACCAGCCTGGCCAACATGGCGAAACACTGTCTCTACCAAAAATACAAAAATTAGCTGGGCATGGTAGCATGTTCCTGTAGTCCCAGCTACTCGGGAGGTGGTGGTTGCAGTGAGCCAAGATCATGCCATAGCCCTGCATCCTGGATGACAGAATGACACTCTGTCTCAGAAAAAAGAAAAAAAAAAAAAGAGACTTTCTCCAGAGAAAATTGTCCTCTAATGAAATTAAATCAGAAGAAGTACTATGTATTGTGAGGATACAGTATAACCTTATTTTATCCAATTGTTAAGAGTCTAGATTCTTGGGAGCTAAATGATGAGAGCATGTGGACGCATAGAGGGAAACAGCACACACTGGTGTCTTTCTGAGAGTGGAGGGTGGGAGCAGAGAAAGGATCCGGAAAAATACCTAAATGGTTAATAGGCTTAATTGCTGGGTGTTGAAATAATCTGTATGACAGACTTTCTTGACACAAGTTCACCTACGTAACAAACCTATACTTATACTACAAACCTACACTTATACTGCTGAACTTCAAATAAAAGTTAACCAAAAAAGAGTCGTCTAACTCCTAATCTTAGCTCAAAAGGCGACATATTATTATGTGATTTATTAGTGGGCTTTCTTTTTTTTTTTTTTAAAGATAGGGTTTCACCATGATGGCCAGGCTGGTCTTGAACTCCTGACCTCAGGTGATGCATCCACCTCGGCCTCCCAAAGTGCTAGGATTACAGGCGTGAGCCACGGCGCCCGGCCTATTAGTGGGCTTTCTAATGTAGCATTGGTGGAGAAAATGTTGCTACTGCAGCTCAGATTGTAGGAAAACATTTCCCCTTGAAATTGCTTGTCTCTATCCCCTTAAGGCTGGCCTACAACATTAGATCCAAAAAGTTATAACTTGTGATGCCATTAATGGCTACATTGCTTGTTAGAATTCCTACTGTCACCTCCAGTTAAGTTTTCCTTAGAATACTCTATCCCTGCTGATTCCTCTGCTACGTGATAAATTATTTGGCACTCAATGCCATGACATTTCATGCACTACACAGCTCCCAACTACAATTATTTGCATAGTGTAAATCTCCTTTAATGCTCATTATTAAATCAGTAGGCTATTCCTTAAAATCACTTCCTAAAACGTCTTTGTCAAACATTTGGGAGGCTTTTGGTTTAAATTTGTCAGATATTAATTTCTCGCTCCTTGCAATTTAGGCAAACTTTGAAAGCAGATTTGATGTGAAAATGCTGGAGAGCTTGCTCAACTCAATTTCTGCACCAGTCTCTTTGCAAAAGCTGTGCCCATGGTTTAAAAATGATGTGATTCCATTTGTAAGAAGGACTGTGCCTGAAGGACAGGTGAGTTGTCTTAAGTATTTCCACTCTTGAGGACTTTATTTCATATTTTACATTAGGTCATTGAAGATTAAGTCACGTTAACACCAGTTAGTTGAACAGTTAGTTAACTAACACCAGTGTTAATTAAAGTGTCTCTTAAAAGACAGTCATGGTGGTTCAGAATGAGATTCTGTTATTTGCAAAACGTGGATGGAACTGGAGATTATTATGTTAAGTGAAATAAGCCAAGCACAGAAAGACAAACATTGTATGTTCTCACTTATTTGTGGGATCTAAAAATCAAAACAGTTGAACTCATGGACATAGAGAGTAGAAGGATGGTTACCAGAGGTTTGGAAGGGTTGTGGGGTGATCGGGGAGAAGTGGGTATGGTTAATGGCTATAAAAGAAATATTTAGAAAGAATGAAGCTGGGTGTGGTGGCTAATACCTGTAATCCCATCACTTTGGGAGGCTGAGGTGGGTAGATCACCTGATGTCAGGAGTTTGAGACCAATCTGACCAAAATGGTAAAACCCTGTCTCTACTAAAAATACTAAAATTAGCCAGGCGTGGGGGCATGCACCTATAATCCCAGCTACTTGGGAGCCTGAGGCAGGAGAATTGCTTGAACCCAGGAGGTTGCAGTGAGCCGAGATCGAGCCATTGTACTCCAGAAGGTACATGAGTGAACCTCTGTATCTTAAAAAAAAAAAAAGAATGAATAAGACATACTCTGATTGCACAACAGAGTGACTATAGTCAATAATAATTTAATTTTACATTTAAAAATAACTGAAAGAAGCTAGGTGCAGTGGCTCATGCCTGTAATCCTAGCACTTTGGGAGGCTGAGGCAGGCAGATGACGAGGTCAGGAGTTCAAGAGCAGCCTGGCCAATGTGGTGAAACCTCATCTCTAATAAAAATACAAAAATTATCCGGGAATGGTGGCAAGCACCTGTAGTCCCAGCTACTCGGGAGGCTGAGGCAGAAGAATCACTTGAACCTGGGAGGGGGATGATGCAGTGAGCCAAGATTGAACCACTGCACACCAGCCTGAGGGACAGAACAAGACTCTGTTTAAAAAAAAAAAAAACCTAAAAAAATGTAATTGGATTGTTTGTAACACAAAGGGAATGGATACCCTGTTCTCCATGATGTGATTATTTCACATATCATGCCTGTATTAGCATATCTCATGTACTCCACAAGTATGTACACCTGCTGTGTACCCACCAAAAAAAAAAAAAAAAAAAAAGACAATTGTGGATAAGATGTTTATGGACAAAATAAATTTCTAAAGGTTTTTAGTTACATCAGTGATTATCCATTAAGAATTTTGTTTTTAAATGATCTGTTTCAGATAATTCTTGCAAAATGGTTGGAACAAGCAGCCAGGAACCTTGAATTAACTGATAAGGTAATACTGATTTAATTAACAGTAAAAAGGCATTTTTCTCACTTCCAACAGCATAAAACATTGTTTTGAACTGTCTGTAATATTTTTTAAAGGCAAATTGGCCAGAAAATGGACTTCAGTTGGCAGAGCTATTTTTCACAGCAGAAAAACCAGGCGAGTTGGGATTGGCATCTTCTTGGCGTTGGATTTCCTTGGTATGATGTGAAGAACAGATTTTTAGTAATGAAACAGTCAGTTTACCTGAAAGGGTTTGTCTGCATGTATGTGAAGTATCTGGAAATATATCCTCTTCTTAAACTTTCTGGTTTTTTTGTTCCTTTGTTTTGTGCCTTTCAAATCCACATGAAGGAAAATTGGATTTTTTTCTTTCTGTTACTTGTGTTACAACTTCAATCTATTTTATTTATTTATTTTTGAAACAAGGTCTCACTCTGTTGCCCAGGCTGGAATGTAGTGGTGTGACATTCCAGCTCACTGCACCCTCAACTTCCTGGGCTCAAGTGATCTTCCCACCTCAGCCTCCTAAGTAGCTGGGACTACCTGTGTGCATCACCACGCCTGACTGATTTTTGTGTTTTTTGTAAAGACAAGGTTTTGTCATGTTGCCAAGGCTGGTCTTGAACTCCCGGGCCAAACGATCCACGAACCTGGACCTCTCAAAGTGCTGGGATTATAGGTGTGAACTACGTGCCCAGCCCCCTCAACCCATTTTTTGTTTGTTTGTTTGAGATGGAGTCTTACCCTCTCTCCCAGGCTGGAGTGCAGTGGTGCAATCTCAGCTCACTGCAACCACCACTTCCTGGGTTCAAACAATTCTGTCTCAGCCTCCCACGTAGCTGGGACTACAGGTACCCGTCACCACTTCCGGCTAATTTTTTGTATTTTTAGTAGAGTCAGGGTTTTAACAAGTTGGTCAGACTGTTCTTCAAACTCCTGACCTCAAATTATTCACCCTCCTAGGTCTCGAAAAGTGCTGGGATTATAGGTGTGAGCCACTGCATCTTGCCCACCTCAACCTATTTTAATGAACAGTTTTTCTTTGTTGAACCAACCAGAAGGGGAACTATATAAATATTCTGCTAAGTGGTATAATTGGGATTTTCTGCATTAGCAGCATTTCACAGTCCTTTGAAAAATAAATCTTAGCTTGACACTTTGGCTCATGCCTGTAATCCCAGCACTTTGGGAGGCCAAGGTGGGTGGATCATTTGAGGTCAAGAGTTCGAGACCAGCCTGATCAACATAGTGAAACCCTGTCTCTGTTAAAAATACAAAAATAATAGGCGTGGTGGTGGGTGCCTGTAGTCCCAGCTGTTTGAGAGCCTGCAGCAAAAGAATTGCTTGAACTTGGGAGGCAGAGGTTTCAGTGAGCCGAGCATGACTCCATCTCCAAGAAAAAAAAAAAATTAATCTTTTCTTTTTTGAGACAGACTTGCTCTGTTGCCCAGGCTGGAGTACAGTGGCTCAATCTTGGCTTACTGCAACCTCCCACTCCTGGGTTCAAGCAATTCTGCTACCTCAGCCTCCCAAGTAGCTGGGATTACAGGTATGTGCCACTACATCCGGATAATTTTTGTATTTTTAGTAGAGACAGAATTTCACCATGTTTGCCAGACTGGTCTTGAACTCCTGACCTCAGGTGATCTGCCCTCTTCAGCCTCCCAAAGTGCTAGAATTATAGTCTTGAGCCACCTCACCTGGCCTAGTATTAGTTTTCAAAGGTTATATCTATCTAGTCAACTTTTCTATATAAGAGCTTTTTCCCCTTGCTGTAAAACATTGTTTTTATCTTTTCCCTGTTGGTTAACTTTTATCAATATTGAAGGTTGTGTTCCTTGTATATAATTTTAGGAAATGTTATACCTTTATATCTGGTTGTGATATATAATCTCTATAGACAGATGGGATACTGGGCGCTAGCTAAATGATGCTGTTTACTGTGTATACTTGGGTTCTGAAAAAGTATTATACTAATATTCTTAGTTTTTCTAATTTTTTTTAAAAAAAAGAAAATTTCTTTCAGATTCTGATCTGTACTAATTTAGTTTAAATTCTACAAAATTTAGGGCGTAAGTTGGTTTAAAGTTGCAGATTTCCTCTTATTGCACATAACCAGGGTCATTTCTTATTTTATCTGAAAAAATTCTAATTCCATTTCCCTCTCACACTTTTCTTTTATATCTGTAACAACTTTAACACTTTTGTTTTAGAAGGATTACCAGAACACAGAGGAAATATGTCAGCTAAGGACTTTGGTAAATAACTTGCGAGAGTTGATCACATTGCATAGGAAATACAACTGCAAATTAGCCCTATCTGATTTTGAGAAGGTAAAGTCCAGGGTCATAAGAATTATTTTGTACGTCAAATTATGGGTAGAGTCTGTATTTATGCCATCTTTCTTTTGGCATCCAGGAAAATACAACCAGCATAGTGTTCCGAATGTTTGATAAAGTGCTGGCCCCGGAGCTTATTCCCTCTGTCCTAGAGAAGTTTATAAGAGTTTACATGAGGGAACATGACTTGCAGGAGGAGGAACTTCTCTTGCTGTACATAGAGGTAACTTTTCCTTTAGATCTAGTCTTATTTCTTGGATCTATGCGGTGTAGCACTGTAGTAAATATTTAACTCTTTAAGGAATGCCATATGCTTTATCAGTCGGACTCATGCAGCATATTGAATTAGTTAAGAATGTGGGTTAATTGTGCTACTAACCCTCTTGAGCAAAAGGGGATATATTAGGAAGTAAACTCAGAAAATCTGAGACAGGTCTCAGTTAATTTAGAAAGTTTATTTTGCCGAGGTTGAGGACGCACCCATGATACAGCCTCAGGAAGTCCTGATGACATGTGCCCAAGGTGGTCTGGGCACAGCTTGGTTTTATACATTTTAGGGAGACATGAGACATCAATCAGCAAATGTAAGAGGTACATTGGTTTGGTCTGGAAAGGTGGGACAACTTGAAGCAAAGGCAGGAAGACTCCAAGTTGGGGAAGCTTCCAGGTCACAGATAGGTGATACACAAACGGTTACATTCTTATGAGTTTCTGATTAGCCTTTCCAAAGAAGGCAGTCAGATACGCAGTTGTCTCAGTGAACAGAGGGGTAACATTGATAGAATAAGAGGCAGGTTTGCCCTAAGCAGTTTCCAGCCTGAGTTTTCCTTAGTGATTTTGGGGGCCCAAGATATTTTCCTTTCATAATACTTTCCTCAAAGGGCTGTTGTGAGATCATAGCAGCATGAGCTCAGTAAATATTAGCAATTATTTCTTGTGGACATTAGTAATGTGCTACAGTAATCTTATTTGTAGATTCTTCAAGAATGTTTCATTCTTAAATTTTCTGTACCATATGAAACTAAAGGCTAATGTTTTGGCAGTTTTGTATTTTTAGACCATTAGACTAATGAGAATTTTAGTTTTTTTTTTTTTTAACTTGTCTATCAAGACCATATATCTGCATCTAGCTGTATGTAGCATTAATTTTTTAAAAAACATACGTGTTTATCCCTTTTTAGGATTTACTGAAGAGATGCAGCTCAAAGTCCATATCAAAGTCCACATCACTCTTTGAAACAGCATGGGAAGCAAAGGCCATGGCAGTAATAGGGTGTTTATCTGACACTGACGTAAGTAAATAGTGACCATTTACATTTCGCTTTTGAGTATTAGATCTTTTCTGAAAGCTTTTTCTCTTCATAAAAGTGACACATATTTGTTTTTGTTTGAGATGGGGTCTGGCTCGGTTGCCCAGGCTGGAGTGTAGTGACATGATCATGGCTCACTGCAGCCTCAACTTCCCTGGCTGAAGGGATCCTCCCACTTCAGCCTCCTTAGTAGTTGGGACCATAGGCATGTGCCACTACGACTGGCTAATTTTTGTATTTTTTGTAGAGACAGGGTTTCCCCATGTTTCCCAGGCCAGTCTCAAACTCCTGGGCTCAAGTGATATACCCTCTTTGTCCTCCTAAAGTGTCTGTTTTCTTTAATTTCAGAAAATAAAAAGTGAATGTTTTCTCATTTCCACCCCTAGGAGAACCTCCATGCACAATTACATGCATATCTTTCCAGGCTTTTCTGTGGTTATCTAAACATGGAGACTTGACTTTTCTTTTTCAGTTATTCCCTGCAATGTGAGACAAATGTCATATATGTTGTAATGTGCCTTTAACTTGGCACTGTTATTAGTTACCACTATAAAATATAAATAAAATAATGAAAACTGTTTTTAAACCAGAGACTGAGGCTGGACACAATGGCTTATGCCTGTAATCCCAGCACTTTTGGAAGCCAAGGCTGACAGATTGCCTGAGCTCAGGAGTTTGAGACCTGCCTGGGCAACATGGCAAAATCCTGTCTTTTCAAAAAAATACAAAAATTAGCTGGGTGTGGTGGTACACACCGGTAGACCTAGCTACTTGGGAGGCTGAAGTGGGAGGATCACCTGAATTCCTTTAGTTGAGGCTCTACTGAGCCATAATTGTCCCACTGCACTCCAGCCTGGGCAACGGGGAACACAACCTGCCTCAAAAAAAAAAGAAAAAAAAAAATCCCAGACATTGTCGAGACTCTAGAAAGCAATAAAGCTGTATTCTTAGCTTACAGCAGACAAAATACTCTTCTGAATTTTTCTAAATAGTCAAATTGTTCTCTGTATGTGAAAACTGAAGAACTATATGGTTTTGCAGTGAGTGCATGAAATGTTCTCAAACTACCATGTGGTTGATGTAAGAGCTCTGCTCATTAAACTGTGCTGTTCACTTACATGCAAGTAAACCTGAGTGCTGTTTCTTGTCCATGCGTGCATCTCTTTGTAGCTCATATTTGATGCAGTGCTCAAGATCATGTATGCAGCAGTAGTTCCTTGGAGTGCAGCTGTGGAGCGGCTAGTGAAGCAGCACCTGGAAATGGACCATCCCAAGTAAGATTACAGTCTACCAAACAATGATTTTGTGCTTTGGAGAAACGTTGTGTTTTGAGTTGACATTCATTTATGTTTTTATAATGTTTACTGTGTCCCTTACAATCCATGTTAATATCGATAAATTTGCTTTCAGAGTCAAGTTACTACAGGAAAGTTATACACTAATGGAGATGAAAAAACTTTTACGAGGCTATGGAATAAGAGAGGTGAATCTCTTAAACAAGGAAATAATGGTAAGTACACTCTTTGAAGAGTCTTTTTTCTCTTTCCTTTCATTTCTAGGGCAACATGGGAAATTTAATGAGGGTTTTATATTCTAGGAGGCTAATAGAGCCAGGTTTTTTCACTACATTACTTTTGTTAGATATGATATTAATAAGGTGTTCAGTTGTTTATGAGAGTATTAAAGACACCAAATAGTAAAATGAAGAAGCTAAAGAAGAAAGAAGACAGGACTGTGGAATGAGCAGAATATAAATCATGTTTTAATCTTTAATACAATTTAGTTTTTTGCTGCCCTTTTTTTTTTTTTTGACACAGAATCTCGCTGTGTCACCAGGCTGGAGTGCAGCGGTGCGATCTCAGCTCACTCAACTTGCCTTAGCCTCCTGCGTAGCTGGGACTACAGGCACATGCCACCATACCCAGCTAATTTTTGTATTTTTAATAGAGACAGGGTTTCTCCATGTTGGCCAGGATGGTCTCCATCTCTTGACCTTGTGATTCACCTGCGTCAGACTCCCAGAGTGTTGGGATTATAGGCAGGACCCACTGTGCCTGACCTGCTACATTATTTTAATTTTTTTGCCACTTTGCTCTTATGGGCAAATGATTTCTTGGTTCTCTGTGAGTTTTCATAACAAAGAAATGTGCATATTGTCTATTTCAGGGGGTGGTTAGATACATTCTCAAACAAGATGTCCCATCTTCTTTAGAAGATGCTTTAAAGGTGGCCCAAGCGTTTATGTTGTCTGATGATGAGATCTACAGTCTAAGAATTATTGACCTGATTGATAGAGAACAGGTTTGTAAGTTTTATGTTGTCATTTCATATGGCTTCTTTGTTTGTTTTTTTGAGACAGGGTCTCACTTCATTTCCCAGGCTGGCGTGCAGTGGCCAGGTTTCACTATGTTGGCCAGGCTAGTCTCAAACTCCTGACCTCAAGTAATCTGCCTGCCTCAGCCTCCCAAAGTGCTGGGATTACCAGTGTAAGCTACTGCGCCCAGCCTATTTTTTTTTTAACTGTCATTATTTTCATATAATTCTATAATCATAGCAATGCCTAGGAATTAAATCTTCAGTACCTAGGATCATATTTTATATTTTAAATTTATTTGATTGTTTGCTGTCATTAAAAATGGATTTTCAGCATCAGGATGGTTAGCTGATGTATGCAGGGCTTAAAACGTGGATGACAGGTTGATGGGTGCAGCAAACCACCATGGCACATTTAACAAGCCTGTATGTTCTGCACATGTATCCCAGAACTTAAAATTAAATAAAAATGGATTTTCAGATTATTAAAACATTGAACCGTATTCTGTTTTTCCAAATGATGTATTTTCATCTTTAAGTAGAAAGGAAAGAAGGAAGTCCACACTGTCCTTTGCAAATACCAGCTGTTTTTTCTTTCTTTCAAACCCTTTTTATAGGGTGAAGACTGTCTCCTTCTGTTGAAGTCTTTGCCTCCTGCTGAAGCTGAGAAAACTGCGGAAAGAGTCATCATATGGGCACGACTGGCGTTACAAGAAGAGCCAGATCATTCTAAAGAGGTGGGATTTTTCACTAAGTAAAATATAAGTAAATCCAGTTTTTATGGCTATTAATCAATAGGATAGAAAAGATGGACTTACGCATAGGAAGATCTACCTTTCTCACTGCAAGCGTGGCCTAGTATAAAAATTCCTGGGTAAATTTACTACTAGGAAATAAAAAACAATTGTGGCTGCCTTGGAGTGGCTCCTTGAGCCCACACAGAATGACTTGGGAGCTGCAGGTTGGAGGGTGTCTTAAAGTAGCTGTTGTACATGAAAGGTTTTTATAATACCTTGCAACATAAACAATGTTTTTTGTTGTATAGGACATAATTGTTGTCAAATCGTAATATCAGCTAAAGGACCAATATAAATCTGTATACTCTTAAAACATTGAAACTTAGAAATGGTTTTAAGAGAGTTTACTTCTTTGCAGATAGGGAACCAAATACTTGATTTTTCCAGGATAGTTGGATTTTTACTGATTTTTAATTTTTCTCCTTTTTCAGTATTATATATAGGAGATGAGGTGTTGATATGTTGCCCAGGCTGGTCTCGAACTCCTGAGTTTAAGTTCTCTTCTAATCTTAGCCTCCCAAGTAGCTGGGACTACAGGCATGCACCCACCATGCCCAATAGTTAAGTTTTCTTTTTTTTTTGTTTTTTGAGACAGTCTTGCTCTGTCGCTCAGGCTGGAGTGCAGTGGCTTGATCTTGGCTCACTGCAACCGATGCCTTCTGGGTTAAAGCGATTCTCCTGCCTCATAGGCGTGCACCACCACAACCTGGCAAATTTATGTATTACCATGTTGGGCAGGCTGGTCTCAAACTCCTGACCTCGAGAGATCCCCACTCCTCGGCCTTCCAAAATGCTGGGATTACAGGCATGAGCCACCACACCTGACCAATAGTTGAATTTTTAAACCCCTAAGGATAGATACCTCCCAACTTTACTCAGTCTATTTCAATAATGTTTTTTTCCTTTTGGAAAATGTTGTTGTTGTTTTTAAACACCTAATATTTACTATGGAATAGGTGTTAGGTTAAATACTTTATCTACTTCATGTTCATAGCAAAGCTGTAAAGTAGTTCCTACTGTTGTCTCCTTATATACTAAGTTCAAAAACTAAAATATTAAGGTAAATGCCTTCTTCCCAAGGTTGTTAGAAAGGAGCAGAACCTCAGCTCAAACTGTCTAATGCTGTAGTCTGTATTCTTAACTACCAGCTTGAACTGCTCCTGTTATGAAAATATTTGAATATTTTTTATTGCCAAGGCTCTTACTAAGCATTTTACATATATCGTGTCTTTTAATTAAAGCATCTCCTTTTTTTCCTTGTCTTAAAAAATTTTTTTTATTTTTTAAATAATCACTGAAGGGTAGTGATTCTTTATTAGACTTCTGTTCTCTAGGCCATTTTTTAGACTTTTGTTCTGTTTAACTTTTTCCAAATGTTTTTTCAAATAATAAATAACTCTAAAAGAGAAAAAGGATCTGTTAATCATAGCGTAGCTGAAAGGTTATTTGGGAGAGTTGCATATTCTTTGATATTTATAAATCATATTTGGTATTTATAAATCAGGAGTTTATACTGGAGTTTTTCATGTCTACCCCATGTGACGCTCATTAACGATTCATTTCTCAGCTGCCCAACTCCTCCCTAATTGTCTTTTCTGCTGCTGTGGTTTTTATGTGTTTGTATGTGATCTACTGAAGTGACCAGAAAAGAAAGTAGATTTTCTTTTCTTTTCTTTATTTATTTTTAGGGCAAGGCCTGGAGAATGTCTATAGCGAAGACATCCGTGGATATTCTTAAGATACTGTGTGATATTCAGAAAGGTAGCTTTTACCTCTGTTTTCTCATCTCAGTTTTGTTCCAGAGCTCATCCTCTTCAGAAAGAGGCATCAATGACAACTGTCACCACACCCACAGTTTTTCTAGCTCTGCTTGTTTTTATTGATCTTACCTATTTTGCTTCATGAAAAGTCTTTCTTCCTTTATTTCTTTATCAGCAATGTAAGAACAGACGCATGCAAAATCATCCTATTGTTTGTTTATATGCTTCAGTTACTATTTAGTGCTAGACTAGATTTCCTTGGTGTCTGGCACTCATCGCTCATTTTTCTCATTTACCACTTGGTTATGTTCGGAGGGAAAGCCATTTAAACTAAAAGTTAAATAAAACTTTATTTATTTATTTATATTATTTTTATTATTTATTTATTTATTATTATTATTTATTTATTTATATTTCTTAAATAAAAACTTTATTTTTTTATTTAAGAAAATAACTTTCCAGGGGGAAAAAAGGAAGCTACAATTTATTTCAGAAAAATGACTTTTTCTTGTGACCCATAAACTTCTGTTTTCTACCTCCTGAAAGAATAATTAGCCAGGTGCCGTGGCTCACGCCTGTAATCCCAGCACTTTGGGAGGCCGAGGCGGGCGGATCCCATGAGGTCAGGAGTTCGAGACTAGCCTGACCAACATACTGAAACCTCATCTCTACTAAAAATACAAAAATTATCCGGGCATGGTGGCATGCGCCTGTAATTCCAGCTCCTTGGGAGGCTGAGGCATGAGAATTGCTTGAACCTAGGAGGCGGAGGTTGCAGTGAGCCAAGATTGGACCATTGCACTCCAGCCTGGGCAATAAGAGCAAAACTCTGTCTAAAAATAATAATAATAATTAGCTTTTTTTCAAATTAGATTTCTTTTTGTGCTTAGTTATTGTATCCCAGCATCTGAAAAGAACTACTGAAGACTTGAGATGAGAGAACCATAGCTAATTAATTTCTTTTCTTTTTTTTTTTTTTTTTTAAAGAGACAGGGTTTCACCATGTTGGTCAGGATGGTCTCAACCTCCTGACCTTGTGATCCATCCGCCTTGGCCTCCCAAAGTGCTGGGATTACAGCCGTGAACCACCACGCCCAGCCTTAAAATTTCTTTTTAAAGTTCTGATAATAGGATAATTTGTATGTTTGCTATAATTTTTAAAAATTTAATTACAGATAATCTGCAGAAGAAGGACGAATGTGAAGAAATGTTGAAACTGTTTAAAGAGGTTGCTAGCTTACAGGTAAACATGTTGAGCCACGTTAAACATTATTACTTGACCAATCAGTGCATTTGTCCCTACTTAAAGTTTTTTGTACAGCAGCTCATGCCTGTAATCCCAGCACTTTGTGAGGCTGAGGCAGGCAGATCATGAGGTCAGGAGATCGAGACTATCCTGGCTAACATGATGAAACCCAGTCTCTACTGAAAATGCAAAAAATTAGCCGGGTGTGGTGGCACATGCCTGTAGTCTCAGCTATTCAGGAGGCTGAGGCATGAAAATCTCTTGAACCTGGGGGGCGGAGGTTGCAGTGAGCCAAGATCACACGACTGCACTCCAGCCTGGGTGACAGAGCAAGAGTCCATCTCAAAAAAAAGTTTTCTCCAGTAGCCTTGGGGACTGGAGTTACTGGTTTTCCTTTTATAGTCTCTCTTTATCTCTCTCACAGCACTTGTATTGGGATATAATTTACATACCATACAATTAATCTGTTTAAAGTATACAATTCAATGATTTTTTGGTATATTGCATTATTATTATTATTATTTATTATTTTTTTTTTGAGACAGAGTCTTGCTCTGTTGCTGGTGTTGGAGTGCAGTGGCACCATCTTGGCTCACTGTAGCCTCTGCCTCCTGGGTTCAAGAGATTGTCGTGCCTCAGCCTTCCAAGTAGCTGAGACTGCAGGTACATGCCACCATACCTAGCTAGTTGGTTTTTTTTTTTCTTTTAGGATTTTAACACAGGAAAGTTTTTATATTTTTAGTAGAGATGGGGTATTGCCATGTTGGCCAGGCTAGTCTCAGACTCCTGTCCTCGAGCAGTCCTCCCACCTCAGCCTCCCAAACTGCTGGGATTACAGGCATGAGCCACCATGCCCAGATGCATTATTAATTTTTAATTGTGGTAGAATACATATAACAAAATTTTTCATGTTAACAATTATTTTGTATGTAATTCAATGATGTTATTTACATTTTCAATGTTGTGCAGCCATCACCTCTACTTTTTCTTTCTTTTTTTTTAATATATATTTTATTGTGCTTTAGGTTCTCAGGTACATGTGCAGAATATGCAAGATTGTTACATAGGTACATACATGGCAACGTGGTTTGCAGCCTCCATCCCGTCACCTATCTCTGGCATTTCTCCCCATATTATCCCTCCCCAACTCCCTACCCACCGCTGTCCCTCCCCTAGTCCCCCTGACAGACCCCAGTGTGTGATGCTCCCCTCCCTGTGTCCATGTGTTCTCATTGTTCAACAACTGCCTAGGAGGGAGAACATGTAGTGTTTGATTTTCTGTTCTTGTGTCAGTTTGCTGAGAATGATGGTTTCCAGATTCATCTATGTCCCTACAAAGAACACAAATTCATCATTTTTTTATGGCTGCATAGTATTCCATGGTGTATATGTGCCACATTTTCCCTGTCCAGTCTATTATCAATGGGCATTTGGGTTGGTTCCAGGTCTTTGCTATTGTAAACAGTGCTACAATGAACATACGTGTGCATGTGTCTTTATAATAGAACGATTTATAATCCTTTGGATATATACCCAGTAATGAAATTACTGGCTCAAATGGAATTTGGAATTTCTATTTCTAGATCCTTGAGGAATTGCCACACTGTCTTCCACAATGCAAATTGAACTAATTTACACTCCCACCAATAGTGTAAAAGTGTTCCTATTTCTCCACATCCACTCCAACATGTTGTCTCCAGATTTTTTTTTATTTTTATTTTTTGAAAGAAAGAAAAACAGAGAAAAGGAGAAAGAAAGAGCAAAAGAAAGGAAAAAAAGAATGAAAGCGAGAAAGAAAGAGGAAGAGAAAGAGGGAGAAAGAACGGGATTCTTGTTTTCTTGCCCAGGCTAGAATGCAGTCTAAAAATGGGTATTAAAAACCTCTTTTATGCCAATGATTGTGCTTAACAATGGAGACAGGAAGGAATAGGGGATGAAAATAACAAATAAGCAGCCAACCAATATTTTATTTAAACCTGTGAAATGCTATGCAATTGTTGAGGAGTGATTTACTTCCAGTTATGTAGTCACTTTTAAAATAGGTGTAACGTGATACTGAGAAAAATGTATGTTTTGTTTTGTGGATTTGGGGTGGAGAGTTCCGTAAATATTTGTTAAGTTTACTTGTTCCAGGTCTGAGTTCAAGTCCTGGATATCCTTGTTAATTTTCTATCTCGTTGATCTGTCTAATATTGACTGTAATGTTAAAGTCTCCCACTATTATTGTGTGGGAGTCTAAGTCTCTTTGTAAGTTATTAAGAACTTGCCCTATGTAGCTGGGTGCTCCTGTAATGGGTGCATATATATTTAGGATCATTAGCTCTTCTTGTTGCATTGATCCTTTCACCACCATGTAATGTCCCTCTTTGTTTCTTCTGGTCTTTGTTGTTTTAGTCTGTTTTATTAGAGACAAAAATTGCAGCTTCTGGTAATGCTAGCTGGCTGTTTTGCCCATTAGTTGATGTAGATTCTTCATTATGGTGATGCTCTTTACCTTTTGGTATGTTTTTGGAATGGCTGATACTGGTTGTTTCTTTCTATGTGCAGTGCTTCTTTCAGAAGCTCTTGTAAAGCAGGCCTGGTGGCGATGACGTCTCTGAGTACTTGCTTGCTCGCAAAAAATTTTATTTTTCCTTCACTTATGAAGCTTAGTTTGGCTGGATATGAAATTCTGGGTTGAAAGTTCTTTTCTTTAAGGATGTTGAATGTTGGCCCCCACTCTCTTCTGGCTTGTAGGGTTTCTGCTGAGAGATCTGCTGTGAGTCTGATGGGCTTCCCTTTGTGGGTAACCCGACCCTTCTCTCTGGCTGC
>PVKP010042026.1:0-18353 GCA_004027715.1 Plecturocebus donacophilus
GTAGGCGGGTGACTCCGGTGACCGCGCCTCGGGGCTGGGGCAGAGTGCGGGCGCCCCGTCGGGGGTCCCCCCCGCCACCTCTCGGGGGTCGCTCTCCGCCGCGGGCGCCTCCATGGGGACGCACTCAGGTCCGGGGCGCTGAGCCGGGCCGGAGCGCTCAGGTGGCCGGGATTCCCGGGACGCAGCCTCGGAGGGCGGCGCGGCGGCGGCGGCGGCATCAACGGAGGCTCCCCATGCGCGCCCTCGCCTCCCGGTGCGCGGCCCGGCGCGGCTGACAGAGTGGCAGGGACAATAGCTGGGCGGTGCTCACGGCGCAAACATCAGCAGCCCCGGGTGGGAGCAGCCGCCGGCCTCGGGGGGCGGGCACGGAGCGCCGGGCGGCGGCGGGGAACGCAGGGTGGTGGGGGCGAGGCAGGGGCCCTGCGCATTCCCGAAGTCGCGCCCGCAGCCTTCTCCTCAGCTGCCGCGTGGGCGCTGATGGGGCGGGCGGAAGCCGCCTGGGCGTGACCGCGCCTCTCCCCGCCCCCACCCGGCCGCGGGGCTGGGGGCGTCGCCTTCGCGCGCGCTCCGCCCCCGCCGCGACCCCACCCGGGAGCCGGAGACCCGGACTTGCAGGTGGCTCCGGCCACCGAGGGCAGGCGCTGCGCTGGCCCCTCCGCTCCCGGGGCGCCCCTCTCCCTGGGAACGCGCGGGCGGGCCACCCGGGTCGCTGCGCCCAAGCCCGGAAGATGGGGAGGCGAGAGGGCCGGGGGACCGGGAGGGCGTGGCTCAGCAAAAGTGAAGTTCAGAAATAAAAACTGAAATTGAGCTTTGGTGAGGAGAGGGGCTCTGATTCGCCTGCCTCCGGAGGAGGCGTGCTCCGCGCGGATCTCCAAGAGGGGCTGCGGGGTCTGGGGGACGAGGTGAGCGTCCTGGTTTTGCTGTAGGACTCTGGGGATTCCAGATTACTACTTGGAAGCGGCGGGGAAGGGTGGGTGTGACCCGGTGCGTTTCTTTGCAGCTTCCTGTGGATCTAGAATTCTTTCCAAATAAACATTTCTTTAAAGAACTAGGGAAAGGCAGATTTGAGAGATCGCCCGACCAAATGTAGCCCGTGAAATTTGATTGGCCACTGGTTTAAACACCCGGGCGACAACTCGTTAAAGAATTGTGCAGACGCATTTCAATTTTAGAGACGCAAAGATTTTTTTTTCCTGGCTTAAGTGTGGCTCAGGCAATACTTGGACATACTTTAAAACCCTATGCTTGTGGATTTGAAATGAAAATATAACTAGACATTTGGGCACCCCTCTCCCTAGGGAAATGCAGACAGTGCTTCAGCGTGCGGGCCTCGCGGCCCAGTCTGCCGGTTCGCGGACCAGACTTTGAGCAGCGAGGGGTCAAACTGCAAAACCCCTTGTTTTGAGGAATCTCAGCGATTCTACGACTGGAGGGGATCTCCAGTCCCTCAGTCCTCTGGTCACGGGGGATTTCCGAGAGGCAAAGAGGCCTCTAAGTCAGAATGGACACTTTTTTTTTTTATTTTTATTTATTTTTTTTTAAAGATGGGGTTTCACCACGATGGCCAGGCTGGTCTTGAACTCCTGACCTCAGTTGATCCACCCACCTCGGCCTCCCAAAGTGCTAGGATTACAGGCGTGAGCCACCGCGCCCGGCCTGAATGGACACATTTTTAAGGGGACCAGGCCCAGCCATTTTGCGGGGCTAACAGGGAGGGGACGTCAGGAAGTCTGGACGCGGCTCAGGGTTTGGATTTCTGGTCCCTGGCTGCCAGCCTCGCCCCAGCCCGCACCTGCATTTTGTGGGTGGCATTTCTCCGTCTGGGTGACACCCGCTCTCCATGCTCTGCAAAATCCTGAGCTGGAAAAACACGTGTGACACCAGCAGGCCCCCGCCATCCCCTGCGCCTGGTTAGGACACGACACAGCCCTGCCAAGCCCTGCCTGGCCAAGGGGTTCAGGGGTGCACCCAGGACAAGTTCCTGTCTCCCCGCGGAACGCACGCCCTCTCCGCGAGGGCCTCACCTTGGAAACGCAAGGCTGCAGGCTCATAAAGTCCTTTTAATCAAGGCCCGGGTTTCACACCCAATTAAGCACATGTCTTTGCCTGCTAATTGCACCCAGGAAAAAGTGTGGCACAGAATTGCAGCGTTAAACTCTGCTGGGGCTGCTGGTTGGTCTGATTCCACGATCCCAACCTGACCTTGACCACATAGCTACCTCTTCTTACAAATATGTCCTGCACGTTGCACACCTTGCTTCACAAAGCAGCTTTCATCTGGAAGGATCGTAAAAATCCTTGAGAAACCACAGCCTATTACTTGAGAGACAAAAAAGGAAAATCCCTGTGAGTTAGGCATGGAAGGGTCATTACCGCCTTAATGAGGCGCATTATTTTTCGGTGGAGTCAGGAAATGCTGACCTCTGCCATTCTGGAGGAATGAGTCCCCAACCCAGTGAGCTATAAATTCAGTACAATGATAGGTGCAGGTGTTGTTAAATATGAGAGGAATCAAAATTGTACCATCTGGCCGAGCGCACTGGCTCACACCTCTGATCTCAGCACATTGGAAGGAGCAGGAGTTTGAGATCAGTCTGGGCAACATTGGAAGCCCCCACCATCTCTACCAAAAGATTTTTTTGACTACTCAATTGTGGTGGTGCTCACCTATAATCCCAGCACATTCAGAGACGAAGGCATGAGGATGCCTTGAGCCCAGGAGGTCAAGGCTGCAGTGAGCTATGACCGTGCCACTGCCCTCCAGCCTGGGTAACACAGTGAGACCATCTGTGAAGGGAGCTGATCACTCTTTAAGCGTGTATGCTGTATCTGTGTGTTTGTGTATGTATGTGTGTATATATAATATCAATTACATATAACATATACTGAGTTAAATATGTTATATATTTGTGTTTATGTGTATATATTTTGCATAAATGATGTATAAAATATATATGTATTTCTATGTATGCTGAGATAAAATCTTTTTTGTTCTATTTTTATTTTTTACTTTTTCATTTTTATATATTAAGGAGGTACAAGTGTAGATTTTCCATTTCTCAGTAATTTTGCTTAAGATAATGGCCTCCACTTCCATCCATGTTGCTGCAAAAGATATATTTCATTCTCTTTTACGGCTGCATAGTATTCCATGGTGTGTGTGTGTGTGTGTGTGTGTGTATGTGTGTGTGTAAAACATATTCTTGTCCAGGTGCGGTATTTCACGCCTGTGATCCCAGCACTTTGGGAGGCCAAGGCGAGTGGTTCACCTGAGGTTAGGAGTTCAAGACCAGCCTGGCCGACATGGTGAAATCCCATCTCTACTAAAAATACAAAAATTAGCTGGGCATGGTGGCGGGTGCCAGTAATCCCAGCTACTGGGGAGGCTGAGACAGGAGAATTGCTTGAACCCAGGAGGGGGAAGTTGCAGTGAGCCGAGATCAAGCCACTGCACTCCAGCCTGGGCAACAAGAGCAGGACTCTGTCTCAAGAAAAAAACAAAACAAACAAACAAGAAAACTATTTTTTTTATCTAGTCATCCATTGATGGACACTCAGGTTAGTTCTGTATCTTTGCTATTGCGAATAGCATTGTGATTGACATACAGGTGGTGAGGCATAGTGGCTCATGCCTGTAATACCAGAACGTTGGGAGGCCAAGGCAGGTGAATCAGCTGAGCTCAGGAGTTCAAGACCAGCCTGACCAACATGGTGAACCCCGTGTCTACTAAAAATACAAAATTAGCTAGGCATAGTGACACACGCCTATAATCCCAGCTACTTGGGAGGCTGAGGCAGGAGAATCGCTTGAACCCAGAAAGCAGACATTGCAGTGAGCTGAGATCACACCATTGTCCTCCAGCCTGGGCAACAGAGTGAGACTCCATCTCAAAAAATAAATAAATAAATAAATACAAGTGCAGCTGTCTTCCTGATATGATTTCTTTCCCTTTGGGTAGATACCTAATAGTGGCATTACTGGATTGAATGATAGTTCTATTCTTAGTTCTTTGAGAAATATATATACTGAGATAAAATATAAGGAAGTAGGCAGTTACTATCACAAACTTTACAATTTATGTGTGTATAAAAAACATGTAAATATATATTCTAGTATATTTTATAGAATATATATTCTAGTGTGTATATATAATATGAAGTGTTTAGCCACCTTCACAGACATATATACAAACATACATATATATGTATTCTGAGTTAAACATATATATTATATATGTATATGTGTGCGTGTATGTATATATTTATGTTGCAACTTATCAACCTAAACATATACTTCAGCTTCCTTTTTGATCTGCCATCTGTGGTGGAGCTGCCACCAAAATGCAGATTTTCGTGAAAACCCTAACAAGGAAGACCATCACCCTGAAGGTTGAACCCTTGGTTACAACAGAAAATGTAAAGGCCAAGATCCAGGATAACGAAAGAATTCCTCCTGATCAGCAAAGACTGATCTTTGCTGGCAAGCAGCTGGAAAATGGATGTACTTTGTCTGACTGCAACATTCAAAAGGAGTCCACTCTTCATCTTGTGTTGAGACTTTGTGGTGGTGCTAAGAAAAGGAAGAAGTCTTACAGCACTCCCAAGGAGAATAAGCACAAGAGAAAGAAGGTGAAGCTGGCTGTCCTGAAATATTATAAGGTGGATGAGAATGGCAAAATGAGTGCTGTTCTGATGACTGTGGGGCTGGAGTGTTTATGGCAAGCCACTTTGACAGACATTATTGTGGCAAATGTTGGCTGACTTACTGCTTCAACAAACCAGAAAACAACTAACTGTGTATGAGTTAATAAAAGACATGAACTAAACAACAACAATAAAAACATATGCTTCAGAAATGCAGAGCGCCTCAATACTTTGTTATTTGACCAAGCTGGAAGAGGTCTTCCCAGGGCATCTGGAAAGGGGTCCTCCAAGCAATATAGTGATCGATTCCTGTCTAGATTGAGCCAGGGATGGAAACTCTATCATTGCCTGAGGATATACCCACCTATGATTTGGTCTTAGAAAGCAGGCAGGGAATTCTGACAGATGTTTAGTTACAGTAATACGCTTTCAAATTTCAGTACTCAGATCTTATCATAATTACGGTAATGCCCTTGGTTGAGTGCCAACTGTGTTCCGGGAATAGAATCAGTCTTTTCTCATGCTCAACATAGTTCGTTCTCATTTTCTCAGATAAGCCATTTATTGGGGCTTGTGTATTTTCATGCATCATTGAGTCATCCCCAATGCCTAGCATGTTCCTTACAAGAACTGATTCACTGTTGGTAGCTTTGTAGTCTTCTCATTTTGTTCCTTGTCACAGGATGGTACCATCATGGGTTTGTTTTGGCTTTACATGTTAGGACTTCGCTATAGCCTAGGAGTTGGCCACATTCCAGTACAATCCTCTGTACCTCTGCCTCTGCTGACGGGGCCAAGCCCACTGTGACTAATCAAGGATGATGAAATTGATTTTATAATTGTATGTATAACCACAGTTATCAGAGACCTGCTTTGGTCTTAGCCCAGCTGAAACACCATCATTCCCAGTCTTAGAAGCCACCTTCTCTGCCATTTTTCAGGGCCTGATTCTCTAGAGATATAATGTCCAATGGGACACCTTTTAAAGACAGCTCAAACTTTACTTGTTGAAGGAGGGCCCTGATCCTACCCACATGTGTTTTCAAGCTGGACAACATCTTTAGGCTGAAGCTGATTTAGAAATGTCCTCCTGGATTGCTTGAGGCCACAAGTTTGAGACCAGCCTGGCAGACATGGTGAGACTGCGTCTCTACAAAAAGTATAAGCCTTAGCCAAGCCTGTGGTACACACCTATAGTCCCAGCTACTTGGGAGGCTGAGATGGGAGGATCACTTGAGCCCGGGAGGTTGAGGCTGCATGAGCTATGATTGTGCTACTGCATTCCATCCTGGGCAACAGAGTGAGACCCTGTCAAAAAAGAAAACCAACAAGATTATGTCCTTTGCAGGGACATGGATGGAGCTGGAGGCCATTCTCGTTAGCAAAGTAACACAGGAACAGAAAACACATACTGCATGTTCTCATTTATAAGTGGAAGCTAAATGATGAGAACACACGGACACGTAGAGGGGAGCAACAGACACTGCGGCATTTTGGAGTGTGGAGGGTGGGAGGAGGGAGCGGATCGGGAAAGATAACTAAGGGCCGTAGGGTTCGTGCCCGGCTGGTGAAATTATCTGAACAACAAGCCCCCGTGACACAGGTGTACTTATGTGACGAACCTGAACATGTACCTCTGAATTTAAAAGCTAAAAGGAAACAAGACAAAACAAACAAAAAACAACTTTTGAAAAAAATGAAGAATTATGCAACTGTCCTTTCTTCTGAGTAATATGAAATTTTCCATGTGTGTATTATACTGTTTCCAAGTTAGAGGGTCTTGAATTCTAAATGGGTTTATAGAGGTTAATTCATCCATAGTGAAACCCTGAGTGGCCAAATATTATAGTTGGACAGAACATCATTTGGTTAAAATTCATAACATAAAACCCTAAGCCACTCTTTCTACAAACTGAAGTTTTAAAAATCTGCAAACATAGAATGCAATCAAAGCGATTTTATTCATGTATCAAGCTCTGACTTCTAAAAATAATATTTCTAAACATGCCTGTTTATTTGGAGGCTTTTCTTGAGCGATTCCAAAGAAAATCCAATAGAAAGCATTGAGGATGCAATCGTTGTCTTCGCTGGTAACCATTCATTAGGAAATGCCTAGATGAGCCTGTAATTAGAGGGGCCTGAGTTTACTCTGCATCTAAGAGATACATGAGTGCTTTTACTTCTGGGGTGCTGGTGAAGTTTATGGAAAATATACACTATGGTATTGAAGGAATGCAGGTGAATAATTTTTCCAAAGTGGTAAACAAAAGCACCAGAAAGAAAACTCCTTCCTTCAAAAGGGACGCTAATGGCATGTGTTTGTGTTGTTTTTGAACTGCATTGCCAGATTTGAATGTCACAGGTAACATTTTACTCAAAGAATACTAGTAATGTTGCCAGTTGCCCAGTCCCTGTGGGCTCCAAAGAACTTTCTAAGCTTCATAGAGATGGAACTCGGGGGGTAAAGATGAATAGATCTGACTACCTAAAAATGTCAAGACAGTTCATAAAACAAGATGAAAGCACATTTACAATAAGCTTACAAAGTGCATGAGATGAAAGGCCAGACTGGGCCAGGCATAACGGCTCACACTTGGAATCTCAACGTTTTGGGAGGCCAAAGTGGGAGGATCGCCTGAGCCTTGGAGTTTGAGACCAGCCTCTGTGACATAGCGAGACCCCATCTTTACAAAAAATAAAAATGAAAAGAATTAGCTGGGTGTGGTGGTGTGTGCCTATAGTCTCAGCTCCTCGGGAGGTTGAGGTGGGAGGATCACTTGGGCCCAGGAGGTCAAGGCTGCAGTGAGACCTGACTGCACCACTGCACTCCAGTATGGGAGACAGAGCAAGATCCCGTGAAAGAAAAAGAAGGAAGGAAGGGAGGGAGGGAAGTAGGGAGGGAGGGAGGGACGGAAGTAGGGAGGGAGGGAGGGAAGCTGTCAAAGAAATGCAACTAAGAACACATGTGGCAGTGGTTTGTTTGTTTGAGTCTACCAAATACTAGGAAGATGAAGTGTTCCATACTGATGGCAGGATTCGTATACACTTCTGGTTGGAATGTTAATTAGGGCAAAGCTTAGGGCATTAGAAGTAATTATTATGTGTTGGTTCACTCATTCTATATCTAGGAATTTATTTTTCATAACTGAACTCCAGGATACAGCAAAAGTTTCATGGTTATAACTACCTTTTTATTTATTTATTTACATATTTATTTATTTATTTGGAGACAGGGTCTCACTCTATTGCCCAGGCTGGAGTGCAGTGCCACAGTCACAGCTCACTGCAGCCCTACCTCCAGGCTCAAGCAATCCTTCCACCTCAGACTCCTGAGTAACTGGGACTACAAGCATGCAGCACCACACCTGGCTTGTTTCTTTTTTAGACGGAATCTTGCTCCGTCACCCGGGCTGGAGTGCCGTGGTGTGACCTCGGCTCACTGCAATCTCCACCTCCCGGGTTCAAGCGATTCTCCTGGCTCAGCCTCCCGAATAGCTGGGATTACAGGCACCTGTCACCACGCCCAGCTAATTTTTTGTATTTTTAGTGGAGATGGGGTTTCACTATGTTGGCCAGGTTGGTCTCAAACTCCTGACCTCACGATTCCCCCACCTCGGCCTCCCAATGTGCTGGGATTACAGGCGTGAACCACCACGCCTGGCCCTACGCCTGGCTAATTTTTTTTAATTTTTTAGTAGAGATGAGGTCGTGCCATGTTGCCCAGGGTGGTCTAGAACTCCTGGACTCAGGTGATCCTCACAAAGTGTTCAAATGACAGTTATGAGCCACCGCGCCCAGCCTGGTTACCCATTATTCAACTTCGTTCGTTCGCTCGTTCGTTTGTTTTTTAAGGCCAGTCAAATTTAGCAGTGGGGCCAGGCAATGCCTGCAGCACACTAAACTAGGAGAAGGCATGCATTTCTGCTGGTTCGTTTATGTGAGGAAATCTTCAAACTCTTCATAAACAGTGAACAGAGTGAGAAAACTATGGTTACATTTTAAGATATATAGGCAGCAATCCCAATTTTATAATACACTCCAATCTTATAAATATAAACAGATAATGTAAAATGATGAGAAAATATAGAAATAGTGGCAGATGGAGTTCCTAGAACCTTCATTTTTAATGTGATCCTCCTTCTCCTACAAGCATGAATAATTTTCTTGTAACGATGAACCAGACTTCAGAACACACGATAGATGATTTCATAAAAGATACCCATGGAGAGACTGGGAAAGCAGTGCGCCTAAAGTGCTGGATGGGTTAGGGTTCTCTTAGGACTTGCTCAATTGCTGTGATTCTAGGGGAGCGATAAGGGGACATGTACTATGTCGCATCCATGAACCACAGTGTTTCACAGCTCCCGTCCAGGTAGTCACCAGTACTTATCGGATGAGACTGAGACGAAGGAAAGCTGAAACCTGCGGAAGGACGTGGGAAAAACAAACCCCCTGGCGCTGGGGAAAACCCATACTTCAGCAGCCGGTCCTTCACGGCTGACTCTACCATCCTCCCGCCAAAGCGAATGCAGGAACTTGGCCGAGTGAAGTCGATCTGGGAGAATCAAGATGAGACACAGAATCCTAACATTTTGAAAACAAGACTTGTCATCAGGTGGGAACTAGCCTTTTTCCTGACAAAGTCAGAGTTTTGAAGATAGTTTTATTTTATTTATTTATTTAGAGACAGTCTCCCTCTGTCGCCCAGGCTGGAGTGTGTTGGCGCGATCTCGGCTCACTGCAACCTCTGTCTCCCGGGTTCAAGCGATTCTCCTGCCTCAGCCTCCCAAGTAGCTGGGACTACAGGCGTGTGCTACCACGCCCAGCTAAGTTTTGTATTTTTACTAAGGACGGAGTTTCACCATGTCGGCCTGGCTGGTCTCAAACTCCTGACCTCATGTGATCCACCCACCCTGGCCTCCCAAAGTGCTGGGATTACAGGCGTGAGCCACCACTTCTGGCCGTAAAGATTGTTTTATATTGGAAAGAAAGAGATGGAGAAATACATTATGTTTGAGTCTGGAAGTCATCTAGAAAGCACATGACATTTTTAAGTCTTGGAAAGAACAAATCTTTCCAAACAGATGCTATTGAGACAGCTGCATAGTGAGTTAAATGTTTTGAAAACATATGAATATTGTAACATTATTACAACCATGCTGGCCCTGTTGGAACAAGTAACAGCGCATTCCTGGAAGCACCGACACGGTCACTAGTAGGAGATGGACTTACTGCCACTGTGGCGTGTGGGACATCTGTGGAGTCCTGAGGTCCTATTGCATCTTTGAGGTTGTCTCCATGCCGAAAATACTGCTACACTCAGCTAAGCGCAGAATATCTTTGGGAAGAAGATACAGCGGTGGAAAAGGGACAGTTTGTGGGTTTTGTGTTTTGTTTCATGTGAAAGTCGCAAAAGTTATAGCTGTACATGAGCATTAGAAAAGGAATATCAGTGAATGATTTGCCTGCAAAGCACAAGAGGTATTAATAGAATTCAGAACCGTCTTAACCAATAAGGTCGTAGTCCTGCGTAAAGACAGAAAATACCATAGGCATCCAAAGTGTGCCAAAAAACATTCCATCTGGTAGTTGAACAGAGAGAGATGCAAATAGCTGCAGAAGGCAGGAATGCTGGGAGGTACAAACACAGACAAGCCAGAACTATACTGAACATCGGATAAGGAAATGGCACACAGGCCAGGAAGTACTCAGCTTGCATTTCTCTGGTGCTAACAGTCACAGAAGAATGCTTCTACATCATCAACCGGAGCACTTTATACAAATGGAGCGTTCACTGTCATTTGTTTGGGGTTTTGCTGAATGAGTTCATCCCAGGCGAGAAGAAATAGGATGCGAGTTACACGAACGGCAAGAGACCCTCATGGAGTGGGGACGCTCGGGGACATGAAGGCCCTGACAGATACAGAACAAAGCCAAGTCTAGACAGGAATTTAACCTGCTGTCTACAGCTGTCTAGAACCAAAGTCTGCTGAACATTGTACAGGCACGCTTTATCAGGGAAACAGGAAGCGTGTCTGTGGGCCTGTCCAGAGAAACTGGAAAGAATTTCAGATTTCCAAAAGATACCCAAAGGGCCGCTGAATGAACTCAGACACGCAGATTTGGGGTAGAGCTAATCTGTGGAGGCATCCAACCTTCTGTCACATGAGAGGAGGCATTTTATTTTTATTCATTTATTTGTTTCTATATTAAAAACTACTTTTTGTAGAGTGATTTCAACAATGGATATCTTGGCCAGGCATGGTGCCTCATGCCTGTAATCCCAGAACTTTGGGAGGCCCAGGTGGGCAGATCACCTGAAGTCAGGAGTTCGAGACCAGCCTGGCCAACATGGCGAAACCCCGTCCCTACTAAAAATATAAAACTTAGACAAGCATGGTGGCATGTGCCTGTAATCCCAGCTACTTGGGGGGCTGAGGTGGGAGAAAGAATACACGTTAGAGATGATGGATGTGCTAACTACCCTGATCTCATCACTATACATTATATGTATCAAAACCGGTACTCCATGAATACGTACACTTATTATTTGTCAATCAAAATCAATAAATAAAATGTAAAAATGTTTTAGGTGCTGACACTGCTGGCGACACTATTAAGCAAGCAGCATGTCTGTTTCTGGTTTTGCATCTGCAAACCTTCCATTTTCTTCTGTCACTTCAGGAGCACAGAACCAACTCTTTGCACATTGAAAACATTCAAAAATGTGTTTTCAGCTGGGCATGATGGCTCATGCCTGTAACCCCAGCCCTGTGGGAGGCGCAGGTGAGAGGGCTGCTTGAGACCAGGAGATGGAGACCCACCTAGGCAACGTGGTGAGACCCGGTCTGTACCAAAATAAAAATGTTTTAAATTATTGTGCCTTTAGCAGTTTTGCAGCTTGCATTTTTTTCTTTTCTTTCTTTTTCTCTGCCTCTCTCTCTCTCTCTCTCTCTCTCTCTCTCTCTTTCAGCTCCTTACAGGAACAAAACCTTGCATTTCCTCTTTATTGAATGAAGAGGCTGGGCCAGGGACGTACCCAGGTGTCAGTGTCACATCCTAGGCTGCTGCTACTGCTGCAGGCAAGCCCTGGAATGCACTGTACCCAAGATAAGGCATGAGCTTGCCACAGGATGTCTGCCTCCAAACTCTGACCTCACCTGGAGCTGTTGCTTGTGCTCAAAGTTTTTTCTAGGACTGTGTCTGCATCTACATCCAACAATAGGACCTAACCCCAGTCTACAAAGACAGCAGCTCCCATCTCTGTACTAGTTGAAATTAGTCATGAAAAAGAGGCAGTATTATTTTCTCAGGAGTGTGGTCGGGTATCTGCAGGGCTTAGGGGTCCCATGGTAGGAGTTTGTTCCTCTGAGTGTGGTATCGGCTGGGATGCTTGACGGTCTGCCCTACTTGGGATAGGTTCATAGGAACAGAGGGGCTCTGCTTTTTCATGTTCACCCCTCCTTTCCACTGCTGAGCGTGGGAAAATTAAAAGTCCCCAAGACCAGGCAAGGCGACTCATGCCTGTAATCCCAACACTTGAGGAAGTTGAGGTGGGAGGATCACTTGAGTCGAGGAGTGGGCAAGACCAGTCTGGGCAATGTGGTAAGACCTTGTTTCTATAACAAATTTAAAAATTAGCCAGGCATGGCTGGGCACAGTGGCTCACATCCGTAATCCCAGCACTTTGGGAGGCCAAGGCGAGAGGATCATGAGGTCAGGAGTTTGAGACCAGCCTGGCCAACATGGTGAAACCCCCATCTCTACTAAAGATACAAAAAAAAAAAAAAAATTAGCTGGGCTTGGTGGCACGTGCCTGAAATCCCCGCTGCTCAGGAGGCTGAGGCAGGAGAATCACTTAAACCCGGTAGGTGGAGGCTGCAGTGGGCCAAGATCAAGCCATTGCACTCCAGCCTGGCCACAGGGCAAGACTCTTTCTCAAAAAAAATTTTAAAAAAGTTTTTAAATTAGCCAGGCATGGTGGCACATGTCTGTAGTCTCAGCTATTTGGGAGGCTTAAGTGGGAGGATGACTTGAGCCTGGGAGGTCAAGGCTGCAGTGAGCCATAACAACAGTACTGCATTCCAGCCTGGGTGACAGAGCAAAACCTTTTCCAACAAAAATTTTTTTTCAGTTAAAATTTTTTTTAAAAGGGACAGGTGCGGTGGCTCATGCCTATAATCCCAGCACTTTGGGAGGCTGAGGCGGCTGGATCGCCTGAGGTCAGGAGTTCAAGACAAGCCTGGCCAACATGGTGAAACCATATCTCCACTAAAAATACAAAAATTAACCTGGTGTGGTGGCGGGCACCTGTAATCCCAGCTACTTGGGAGGCTGAGGCAAGAGAATCACTTGAACCCGGGAGGCGAAATTTGCAGTGAGCTGAGATTTCGCTACTGCACTCCAGCCTGGGAGACAGAGACTCCATCTCAAAAACATACATAAATAAAAATAAAAAATAAATAAATAAATAAAAGTTTCCGAAAATAGAATCAAGCAAAGGACTGGACAAAATTATTTGGTTAATAAACTCAATTTCTTTTGGTGGTAATGAATAAGAATTTAATAGTCTAAACTTGGCCTTCTATCTTCCCATGCAGGGTCAGGGTTACTTACATTTTTCCTTTTCCTGTTTTTTTTGAGTTTAGTTTTCTGTTTTAATAGTTGCAAGATGCAGGTAACCTACAATTCACCATTTCAGCCACTTTGTGCAATTGGATGGCATTTAGTGCATTCGCAACAGTGAGTTAGTGTTCAGTGCACAACAGTGTTGTGCAATGATCATGCCAGGAAGTGATCAAACCCTTTTTTTTTTGAAAAGTGTCTCACTCTATCACCCAGGCTTGGAGTGCAGTGGCACCATCTCGGTTCACTGCAACTTCCGCCTCCCAGGTTCAAGGGATTCTCCCGCCTCAGCCTCCTGAGTAGCTGGGATTACAGACGCGCACTACCACGCCCAGCTAATTTTTGTATTTTTAGTAGAGATGGGGTTTCACCATGTTGGCCAGGCTGGTCTTGAACTCCTGACCTAAGGTGATCTACCTGCTCTGGCCTCCCAAAGTGCTGGGATTACAGGCATGAGCCACTGTGCCGGGCCCGACATTTCTCATTAACCGTGATGGGAACTGGATCACCTTCTTTTCTGAAAGAAAAATAAGAGAGTTGACAAATTGCAAGCTTTTCCTTGAGAGACTCACGCCTGTTGTAAATGAGCTACATCCTCACTGATGCGCTTGGGAGAAAAACAAGTTTGAAAAGATGAAATTAGCCAGCCGTAGTGACACGAACCTATAGTCCCAACACTTCTAGAGGGAGAATGGCATGAGGCCAGCAGTTCAAGACCAGCCTAGGCAACATGGCAAGACCCCATCTCTACAAAAAATAGAAAGCTTAGTTGGCATGATGGTGCGCCTGTAGTCACAGCTACTGGAGAGGTGAAGGTGGGAGAATCGCTTGAGCCCAAGAGTTCGAGGCTGCAGTGAGCTGAGATTGCACCACTGCACTCCAGCCTGGGCAACAGAGCTAGATCCCATCTCTAAAAAATAGAAATAAATAGATAAATAAAAGAGACCAATGAAAATACAAGTAGAACCATACATAAATTTTTATGGGGGTGAGAGATGCAGTAATTCATGTTCCCAAGAAAGGACCCAATATTAGTTTTAGAGCTGTACATTTTGTAAAAAGATGTGAATTCTGTAACAATCTGTAATCTGTCATGCTACAGACGAGTAACCAGCATGTTTTATAAAACTTGTCTCAAGCTTTTATTTTTACCCCAGGAAAGAGACTCCACTGAGGGAAACTGAAACTCTATTTGCATGGAAAATAGAATAGCAAGAAATCCATTGTTGAAGCCATAGCGAGCAGAAAAGAATGCTGTGTTTGGGGTTTTTTAACGTTGTAAAAGCTCTATAAATCTAAGCAGTTTTCACCTATTTTTGTTTGCACATGTTTAGGTAGCATTACAACAATTTTATGAATGCTGGCACTGTGGCGTTTGCAAGATGTTCTTAGACAAATCCAGGAAGACAAACAGTAGGCTGGAGTCCTCTAAAGCCTTCTTAAGCTCATTCAATACATCTTGACAATGTTACCCGAATAACTAAGAACATCTTAGTTTCTTGGGGAAAGTATCATCAAACATAGCTTTTCTCCAGGAGTAGCAGCTTCTAAACTCCAAAAATGTTTCTAATGCAACAGTTCTCTCCAAAGTAATCTTGCCTCAATGAGGAAATTACTTTGTATGAACAGTTTGACATTAGGCGAAAGCAAGATAAGATTGTTTCTCAAAATATGTAGACCACGCTGCTGAATGCTTTTCTTAATGTTTAAAGATATTTGAGCTGATTCACCCCTTAGCATTTAGAGTCACCCCAATATTCTGCTTCATGTGTGTGCGCTCACATACGTTTTAACTGAGCAATCAAGATTTCAGTGAGGGGAGAAACAATATTCATTGCACCAGCTTCTGATCTTGTCAGAACAACCAGAGCTGAAGGCGAGTAGCTTGTCCAGTTCCAGGCGGCTGGGTGTTGAGGTTCAGTGAGCGTCAGCAGCTCTTACTATGACTCATGCCATTTCTTATCTCGGAGAGATATCATTGGAACAACTTAGTATCTCTCCTCTAACTCATTTGATGTTCATAGACCTGAAAATTCTTTCAACATACTGACATAAAGCCAATTGAAAAGCATCCCAAATGTAATTTAATTTTTTTTTTTAAAGAGTTAAGGTCTCACGCTGTTTACCAGGCTGGTGTGCAGTGGTGTGATCATGGCTCACTGAAGCCTCGACCTCCCAGGCTCAGCCTCCCAAGTAGCTAGGACTACAGGCACTTGCCACCACGCCTGGCTAATTACAAAAAAAAGCTTTTATAGAGTTGGAATCTTGTTGTGTTGTCCTGGATGGATTTGAATTCTTGGGCTCAAGCAGTCCTTCCACCTCAGCCTCCAAAAGCGTTAAGATCACAGGCGTGAGCCACTGCACCTGGCCCTAAGACAGGAGCAAACAAGGCAAGTGGTATCAGAAATATGGAATTAGCAGCCACAATGAATACTCCCTCTTTGATTTAATAAGATGGAATTGAGCCAGGAACAGTGGCTCACGCCTGTAATCCCAGCACTTTGGGAGGCCGAGGTGTGTAAATCACTTGAAGTCAGGAGTTCAAGACCAGTCTGGCCAATATGGTGAAACATCATCTCTGCTAAAACCACAAAAATTAGCCGGGCGTGGTGGTGCACGCCTGTAATTTCAGCTACTTGGGAGGTTGAGGCAGGAGAATTGCTTGAATCCAGGAGGCAGAGGTTGTAGTGAGCTGAGATCGCACCATTGCACTCCAGCCTGAGCAACAGAGTGAGACTCTGTCTCCAAAAAAAGGTAGAACTGAAATTTATTATCAATTTAACCCAGAATGTAGTCTTTATCCTCTTACTTTTCCTGAAATGGCTGGTCCCCCAGTAGTCATTCAATCATTTCCCAGATATTCGGTGATTTCCTTTTTTTTTTTTTTTTTTTTTTTGAGGGTCTTGCTCTGTCGCCCAGGGTGGAGTGCAGTGGTGCAATCTCAGCTCACTGCAAGCCTCCACCTCCTGGGTTCAAGCGATTCTCCTGCCTCAGTCTCCCGATAAGCTGGGACTACAGGTGCACACCATCACGCCCAGCTAATTTTTGTATTTCTAGTAGAGATGAGGTTTCACCATGTTGGCCAGGCTGGTCTTGAACTCCTGACCTCAGGCGATCCGCCCACCTCGGCCTCCCAAAATGCTGGGATTACAGGCGTGAGCCACCACCCCTGGTCATTCTGTGATTTCTTTAAGGGAGCATGGTCATTTATTTTTACAGAAATACATTCATGAGATTTACTCCAGACACATATCAATATTATGAGACATATTTGAAAACTCAAATATGTTCCCTAAAATATATTCTGAATATTTGAGTCACATGAAATTCTTTAAAATCAAGCAAAATATATGTATATATGTATACACATGCATATATACACACATATGTAAATTGTGTAAGGTTAAAAATTCAAATACTTAAGTCTCTCCTGACACTAAAAAAGGCACTAAAGTTGTAAGTATTTTGTATTTTCCATTTAAAAGGCATTTTCTGCCTGGGTGCAGTGGCACATACCTGTAATCCCAGCACTTTGGGAGGCCTAGGTGAGCAGATCACTTGAGGCCAGAAGTTGGAGACCAGCCTGGCCAACATGGCAAAACCCTGTCTCTACTAGAAATACAAAAAAGTTAGCCAAGCATGGTGGCATTCCTGTAATTCCAGCTACTCGGGAGGCTGAGGCAGGAGAATCACTTGAACCCAGGAGGCCGAGGTCGCACCATTGCACTCCAGACTGGGCGACAGAGCAAGATTGCTTCTCGAAAATAAAATACAATTTTAAAAAGGCATTTTCTGATTCAACTGTTGTCTACGTTTACGTTATCTGGCTAGTGATAAAGGAAATTACACAAACAGTTTATCTCTGGACAAGAAGATCTAAAATACAATACTTAGCCAAGAGAAGTGATCGCAGAGGAATTTCAGAGAGCTCCTCTCCTTGCATGTGGCACTAATTTCCCTGCATGTGAAACCACTGTCTCGTAATCCAAGGTCTCACGACCTCAACACAGTGGACATTTGGGGCTGGGAGAGTCTCTGCGGTGGGGACATCCTGGGCATGGTAGCCCCCTTGTTATTCTCTTGACCAGCATTCCTGGGCTCTACCCACCAGATCCAGGTGGAAGCCCCCACTTCCATAGTTGTGACAATCAAAATGTCTCCAGACACTGACAGACGTCCCCTGGGGGCAAAATCACCCCTAGTTGTAAATAATAGCTCTAATACAAAGAAATGAAAATAATGTTCAATCTATCTGAAAATCGTAAATCTGACAAACAGCTATTAATTAAAACAATGGAAATGTGATGTACACATATAATGTAATCTTATTCAGCATTTAAAATAAAAGGAAATCGGCTGAGCCTGGTGGCTCACACATGTAATCCTAGCACTTTGGGAGGCTGAAGTGGATGGATCACCTGAGGTCAGGAGTTTGATACCAGCATGGCCAACATGGTGAAACCTCGTCTCTACTAAAAATTCAAAAGAATTAGCCGGGTGTGGTGGCGGACGCCTATAATCCCAGCTACTTGGGAGGCTGAGGCAAGAGAATCGCTTGAACTTGGGAGGCAGAGGTTGCAGTGAGCCGAGATCGGGCCACTTCACTCCGGCCTGGGTGAAAAAGTGAAACTCTGGCTCAAAACCAAATAAAAATAAATAAATAAATAAAAGGAAATCCTATGATATGCAACCACGTGACTGAACCGTGAGAACCTCGTGCTGAGAGAAGGAAGCCGGGCACAGAAATACAAATACTGCAGCATTCCACCCACATGAGGCACCTGGGAAATGCTGCCTACAAAAATGGTTCCTTTCGTTTTGTGCTAAGCTGTGTGTCACAGGGGAAATGAAAAGTCCATCCAGCGTTGAACAACACAGAGACGCAGAAGGCCTGAGGGCAGGCACAGTTCACAGAGAGGGGCAAGGTCTGTGAAAGACTACCTGAACATTTTTCTTTTCTTTTTCTTCTTCTTCCTTTTTTTTTTTAAGACAGAGTCTTGCTCTGTCACCCAGGTTGGAGTGCGATCTTGCCTCACTGCAACCTCCGCCTCCCGGGTTCAAGCGATTCTCCTGCCTCAGCCTCC
>PVKP010042027.1:0-18354 GCA_004027715.1 Plecturocebus donacophilus
TGTGCCACATTTTCCCTGTCCAGTCTATCATTGATGGGCATTTGGGTTGGTTCCAGGTCTTTGCTATTGTAAACTGTGCTGCAATGAACATTCGTGTGCATGTGTCCTTATAGTAGAACGATTTATAATCCTTTGGATATATACCCAATAATGGGATTGCTGGGCCAAATGGAATGTCTATTTCCAGGTCCTTGAGGAATTGCCACACTGTCTTCCACAATGGTTGAACTAGTTTACACTCCCACCAACAGTGTAAAAGTGTTCCTATTTCTCCACATCCTCTCCAGCATCTGTTGTCTCTAGATTTTTTAATGATCGCCATTCTAACTGGTGTAAGATGGTTATTTTTTAATTTTTAAAAAGATTCCTCTGTTGTTTGTTTGATATGGATGTATGTATTTAAAGGAACCCCCTGTATGAACTATGATTTGTCAAAGAAAATGCATCAATTTTTTCCAATGACTTCTTGTAAATCAATAGCTTTTAAATGTCTCAATAAGTAGAGGATTACATTTTTTTTCACTAACAGTATTGTTCATAGTGCTAAATTTTTTCAGCTTTTACTAAATTAACAACTTTTATAGTAAAAATTTTCTAGCCACAATAGTACCTGATATTTATATAATCTGTTTTATGTAATCAGCTAACTCACAAATATAGTTTATTGGATTATCATATTTAATTAAGTCAAAACTAATTTTTCAGGCCAGACTACAGATGATGTGTTGTGTCACTTAAGAGTATGGGGCTTGTTTGGCTACTTGAGTTCATAATGCTAGCTCTGCTATTTCAGTTCTGAGTAACCTTGCTGTGGCTCGGCTTTCTCATCTGTAAAATGTGATAATTATGACAACTAGAGGGAATGAGTTAATACACATTTGAAAAGTGCCTAGCATGAATCAAGTGTTAAGTATTATCTTTCATTTTTATAAAATTGATGTTGTGAATGCCCATGAAAGGTGGTCCTTCAGTGGGTTTTAATGAATTTGATTCACTATATAAAACTGAAAATTCAACAGGGGCAGTGAAATAGGAGGACTGGTGCTCCAGAAGTTCCCTAGCTACAAATTGTCCTATGGGCTCTCTCCATCCTCAGAAACCTCTTTCCTATACTGGAAGGACCCGCAATGTCCGTAGAACCCATATTACCAGATTGGTGTCACTCTTTTTTTTTTCTTTTGGTGTCTTGAAGTAACCATTATTGTCACCTACTTGCTTCTCTCAGTTTCTTTAAAAATAGAAGTACAGAGCCCAGCATTGTCCCAGCCACTCCAGAGGCTGAGGTGGGAGGATCACCTGAGCCTAGGACTTTGAGGCCAGCCTGGATAACATAATGGAAACTTCATCTCTAAAAAAACACAACATGAATTTGGCATACCTGGAGGATTGGTTCCAGGACCCTCTTTTCCCTGCTGATATACCAAAAATCCATGCCCCATAGTTCACTCTGCAAAACCCATGTATACAACAAGTCTCCATATATGTGGTTGTTGCAGAATTCATGGGATGCAGAAACCCACGAATTATATTTTTTCTTTTTCTTTGTTTTTGAGATGGAGCCTCACTCTGTCACCCAAGCTGGAGTGCAGTGGTGCGGTTTCAGTTCACTGCAACCTCTGCCTCCCAGGGTTAAGCAATTCTCCTAGCTCAGCCTTCCAAGTAGCTAGGATTAGAAGCATTTGCCACCATGCCTGGCTAATTTTTATATTTTTAGTGGAGACAGGAGTCTGCCATGTTGGCCAGGCTGGTCTCGATCCCCTGACCTCAGGTGATCTGCTTGCCTTGGCCTCCCAAAGTGTTAGGATTACAGGTGTGAGCCACCGTACCTGGCTGAATTATGTATTTTCAATCCATGTTTGGTTTGAAAAAAATCTTCCTATAAATGAACCCATACAGTTCAAATCTGTGTTGTCCAAGATCAACTGTAGATTGGAGGCTGTAGTTCCCACGAATTGACACATGAGGGCGACCACAGGGAGGCTCTGGCCAGTGATGGGTAGCCAAGTATGTGACATGGCAGATGAGCATGACCGGATGACCCATCTACTTCCTTGGCCTGTCATACTCATTGTCGTGTCATGGATCTTGAGATGCATGTTTGGCTCAAGATTCAAAAAAAGGTTATGAGTGTGGCATGGTCTGGTTTTTCAGATACCTTGTGGCAGGGAGAAGTCAGTAATGAGATTTTTGTACAGTGAATTTGTATCCTGCAACTTTGATAAAGTCAATGTATTAGGGTTCTCTAGAGGGGCAGAACTAATAGGATAGATGTATATATAAAGGGGGGTTATTAAGGAGTATTGACTCATATGGTCACAAGGTGAGGTTCCACAATAGGCCATCTGCAAGCTAAGGAGCAAGAAAGTCAGTCTGTGTCTCAAAGCTGAAGACCCTGGAGTCTGATATTTGAGAGCAGGAAGCATCCAGCATGGGAGAAAGATGTAGGCCAGAAGACTAAACTAGTCTAGGCTTTTCACGTTCTTCTGCCTGCTTTTATTTTGGCTGTACTTGCAGCTGATTAGAGTGTGCCCACTCAGGTTGAGGGTTGGTCTGCCTTTCCCAGTCCGCTGACTTAGATGTTAATCTCCTTTGGCAACACCCTCACAGACACACTCAGGAACAATACTTGGCATCCTTCAATCCAATCATGCTGACATTTTTTTTTTTTTTTTGAGACACGTCTTGCTCTGTTGCCTAGGCTAGAGTGCAGTGGTGTGATCTCAGCTCACTGCAACATCTGCCACTTGGGTTCAAGAGATTCTCCTGTCTCAGCCTACTGAGTAGCTGAGACCACAGGCACATGTCACCACACCCAGCTAATTTTCTATTTTTAGTAGAGACAGGGTTTTGCCATGTTTGCCAGGCTGGTCTTGAACTCATGACCTCCAGTGATCTGCCTGCTTCAGCCTCCCAAAGTGCTGGGATTATAGGCATGAGCCACCATGCCCAGCCTGGCACTCAATATTAACTATCACAAGTCAACCCCTTGTCAACTTGAACCCATACACATCTCCTGAAATCACACATAATCTTCAAATAAAGACAATAATAAGGTCATAATTACATCTAACATAATACAACTATCCTTTATACAATGGGAAATGCACAATCCCCAACCTAAATGCTATTACATAAAGTTAATACTTAAATGTTAATATGAAGTCAATAAATCTTATGTCACATAATAAAGGAAAATGGAAATAAAATGAAGATATTTTCTTAGTACAAGTGTATACATGCACAAACATGTTCTTAACAAAAGAAGGAGGAAATACTCATGACAATTACAGTCATCGTTTCTGTAACTGGTCACATGGTCATACCTGGTATTGATGACTACTTTCTTTTACTACCCATGCTGTATTCCCTTTGATTTCAGCAAGCACCTCAGCTGGTCATGGTTTTTTTCCTGGTGGAATGACACAAACCTTCATTTCTGAAGGGTCTGGGCCATTTGTAGTCCTGCCCAGATTGGGCTGTTGTAGTTTCCCATTGACCTTAATCACAGGGCATGATAATACTAAGAGACACCCTAAGGGATCTCCTGTATTCCAGACATACTCTTCCTGACCTCCGCTGTGGAGTAGTAGACTGATTTCATCTTGATAATTGGGGTCAGCCACCTCAGCTAACACTGTAACTCCCTTCTCAGCCTGTGGACTTAAAGGTCGGAGGGACCCAAACTGTTTAGGTGGCAATCTTAACTTCCAGTTTAATGGAATAGTTGTTACGTCTCCTGGTGGCAGCATTCCTCCCTCTGGAACTAGGCCAGCACAATGTAAAGTTGTGAGAACAGGAAGCAGAAATTTTGCTAGTGGGTCAGTAGGGGTGATGGTAAGTAATACCACTTCCACTTCCACCCCTTGATTTCTGGACCCGTGAATCCTGGCTATGGGAGAAACAGTACCATATATTGGACAGTGATTCAGAACATACATAGTCTTCTGGAGAACTTTGCCCCAGCCCTGCAAAGTATTGTCACCCAGTTGGTGTCGTAATTGTGACTTCAAAAAGGCCATTCCACCATTATATCAATCCAGCTTCTTAGAGATGATGGGGAACATGGTAAGACCAGTGAATTCCATGAGCATGAGCTCACTGCTGCACTTCTTTAGCCACAAAGGGAGTGGCTTGGTCAGAGGCAATGCTGGGTGTAATACCATGATGGTGGATAAGGCATTCCGTACATCCATGGATGGTAGTTTTGGCAGAAGCATTGTGTGCAGGACACGCAAACCTATATCCAGGGTAAGTGTCTATTCTAGTGAGGACAAACCTCTGCCCTCTCCATAATAGAAGAGGTCCAATATAATCAACCTGCCACCAAGTAGCTGACTGATCATCCCAAGGAATGTTGCCATATCGAGGGCTCAGTGTTAGTCTCTGGTGCTGGCAAATTGGGCACTCAGCAGTGGTTTTAGCCAGGTCAGCCTTGGTGAATGGAAGTCCATATTGCTGAGCCCATGCATAACCTTCATCTCTTCCACCATGGCCTCTTTGTTCATGGGCTCATTGAGCAATGACGAGTTGCTGGGGAAAGAGGCTGAGTGGTGTCCACAGTCATCCTATCACTTGATTATTAAAACCCCCTCTGCTGAGGTTACCAGTTGGTCAGCACTCACATGGGATGCAAATATCTTTACAGTCTTTGACCACTCAGAGAGGTCCCTCCACATACCTCTTCCCCAAATTTCTTTGTCACCAATTTTTCAATCATGCTTCTTCCAAGTCTCTGACCATCCAGCCAAACCACTGGCAACAGCCCATGAATCTGTATGTAATTGCATGTCTGGCCATTTCACCTTCCATGCAAAGTGCACAACCAGGTGCACTGCTCAAAGTTCTCCCCACCAGGAAGATTTCCCTTCACCCCTGTCTTTCAGGGATGTCCTGAAAAGGGGCTGTAGTGCTGCAGCTATCCACTTGCGAGTGTTTCCTACATATCATGAAGAACCATCTGTGAATTAGGCCCTAGTCTTCTCTTCTGTCAACTGATCATAGTGAACTCCCCATGAGACCATTGGTGCAGGCTGTGGGAGAGAAGGCAGGTGGCAGGAGTGGAGACCATGGGCATTTGAACCATTTCCTCATGCAATTTACTTGTACCTTCAGGACCTGCTCAAGCCCGATCACATATATACCACTTCCATTTGGTGATGGAATGCTGCTGTGCAATACCCAGTCTACGGCTAAATGGGTAAAAAAGCATAGTTCATGATAGGCAGTTCAGGTCACATGGTGACTTGATGACCCATAGTCAAACGTTCTGTTTCCACCAAAGCCCAGTAACAGGCAGACAGCTGTCTCTCAAAAGGAGAGTAGTTATCTGCAGAAGACGACAGGGCTTTGCTTCAAAATCCTAAAGGCCTCTGCTGTGATTCACCTATTGGGGCTGCCAAAGGCTCCACACAGCATCCCTATCTGCCACTGACACCTCAGTCATCATTGGATCTGCTGCATCATGTGGCCCAAGTGGCAGAGCAGCTTGCACAGCAGCCTGGACCTGTTGCAGAGCCTTCTCCTGTTCTGGACCCCACTTAAAACTGGTAGCCTTTTAAGTCCCTCAATAAATGGGGCAGAGTAACACACTCAGATGAAGACGGCATTACCTCCAAAATCCAAATAGGCTCACTAGGCATTGTGCCTCATTCTTAACTGTAGGAGGGGCCAACTGCAGCAACTTATCCTTCGCCTTAGAAGAAATATCTTGGCAGGCTCCACACCATTGAACCCCTGGAAATTTTACTGAAGTAGAAGATTCCTGAATTTTACTCAGATTTATTTCTCATCCTCTGGTATGCAAATGTCTCACCAATAAGTCCATTGTGTTTACTACTTCTTGCCCACTGGATCTAATCAGCCCAATGTCATCCAATTGTGCTTCTTCCAAGTCCAAATATAATGGACCAGTGTGATATCTTGTGGAATGGAAAAATTATCAAGGCCTCTGAACAAGATTGTGACACAAAGCTGGTGAGTTGATATGCCCCTGAGGTAGGACAGTAAGGTATATTGCTGCCCTTGCCAGCTGAAGGCAAATTGCTTCTAGTGGGACTGATCGACAGGAATGCAGAAAAAGGTATTTGCCAAATCAATGTCTGCATATCAGGTACCAGGAGATGTGTTAATTTGCTCAGGCAATGAAACCACATTTGGTATAGCAGCTGCATTTGGAGTCACCACTTGGTTAAGCTTACAATAATCCACTGTCATTCTCTAAGATTTATCTGTCTTCTGCATGGGCCAAATAGGAGAGTTGAACAGGGATGTGGTGGGAATCACCACCCCTGTGTCTTTCAAGTCCTTGATGGTGACACTAATCTCCACAATTCCTCCAGGAATGTGATATGGGTTTTGATTCACTATTTTCCTAGGTAGAAGGAGCTCTAATGGCTTCCCTTTGGCCCTTACCACCATAATAGCCCTCACCCTAGCAGTCAGGGAGTCAATGTGGGGGTTCTGCCAGCTGCTAAGTATGTCTATACAAATTATGCAGACTGGCACTGGGAAAATGATGACAGGATGAGTCCAGGGACTCACTGCACCCACTGTAAGTCATACCTGAGCTAAAACTACATTAATTGCTTGAATTTTTAAATTTATGTAAGCAGAAATCTGGGGAACAGGCAAAGGAATGGATATTAAGGGTGTGGAATAATGATGAAAGGTACACAGAATTGAATCAAGCTGAATTTATTGATTTGTGCCCACTAAGCAGGAATTCTGCATTTAATGTTGCAGCTTGGGGAGTTGAAAAAGGTTCTAATAGCTTATTTCCTTGGTTAGATGAAATATGGATTAAAAGAAAGCCCACTGTGAGCAAGCTGGAAATGCCTGATCTCTTTTGGTTTAATGTAGAGGAAGAGATCCAAAGGCTTAAGGCGACTGGGGTGCTGGAGTAGATTGGTCACTTTAGATCCCCTCATCTCATCTGGGAGGGTTCAGAAGATATACATATACCCTTCACCAATACTTTGTGTAACAGATTTGTGAGGGAAGCACTTGCATCCTTGAAGAGCTCTGCAATTGCTCTTCTCTGTGTACCAGATCTTACAGTAGGAACTGCAGTCATTCAACTACAAAATTTAAATTCAACAAGAACAAATGAATCCCAAAGTGGCAGAAACCAAGTAGCAGCAGTCAACTGTCAAAGGCAAGGTGGGTGTAGCTACCATAATGGACAGCAGAGGCAAAGCAGCAATCAGAATGGTCTGATACATGTAGAGCTCTGGCATTGGCTAATTAATCATAGTGTAGCTAGAAGTGAAATTTATAGGAAGTCTACTGCATCCTTACTTAATTTATATAAACAGAAAATTTCCAGATTGAATGGACAAAAGACTAATTTGAATTATAAAAATAGAGAATCACAACCCTTCAATCAATTTCCAGAATTGAATCAGTTTACAGACCCAGAACCCCTTGAATGATGGATGGGGAGGTCAGGTCCCCTTGAGGAAGCACCCCACTACACTACCAACAATTTATGCTGTTAATCTTTCTCCCATTCTTCCTCAAGGAAACCTTCAGCCTTTTAGTAGGGTAATTGTGCATTGGGAAGAGGAAATGATCAGACCTTTTGGGGACTGCTGAACACTGGGTCTGAGCTGACATTGATTCTAGGGGACCCAAAACGTCATTGTGGTCCTCCAGTTAAAGTAGTGGCTTATAGAGGTCAGGTAATAAATGGAGTGAATTAAACCTCTTTTCTTCATAAATTACTCACTCTCAGGTAGTTCTTTCTAGCAGTGTGAGAATGGAATACTACAGAAAATTGGTACCAGAAGAGTGAGACACTGCTATAAAGATACCTGAAAATGCAGAAGTGACTTTGGAACTGGGTAATAGGGAGAGGTTGGAACAGTTTGGAGGGCTCAGAAGAAGATGGGAAGATATGTGAAAGCTTGGAACTTCCTAGAGACTTGGCGAATGCTTTTGACCAAAATGCTGAGAGTGATATGGACAATGAAGTCCAGGTTGAGGGTGTCTCAAGTGGAGATGAGGAACTTATTAGAAACTGGAGTAAAGGTCACTTTTGCTATGCTTTAGCAAAGACGCTGGCAGCATTTTTCCCCTGCCCTAGAGATCGGTGGAAATTTGAATTCGAGAGAGATGATTTAGAGTATCTGGTAGAAGAAGTTTCTAAGCAGCAAAGACTTGAAGATGTGGCCTGAATGCTCCTAAAAGCCTATGCTCATTTGCATAAGGAAAGAGATGGTCTGAAATGGAAACTTATATTTAAAAGGGAAGCAGAACATAAAAGTTTGGAAAGTTTGTAGCCTGACCATGTGGTAGAAAAGAAAAATCCACTTTGTGGAAAGGCATTTAAGCTCAAGCTGGCTGTAGAAATCTGAATAAGTAAAGAGGAGCTGAATGTTAATAGTGAAAACAATGGAGAAATGTCTCCAGGGTATTTCAGAGATCTTTGAGGTAGCCCCTCCTATCACCCCCAAAGGCCTAGAAGGGAAAAATGGTTTCCTGGGCCAGGCACAAGACCCTTCTGCTCTGTGCAGCCTCAGGATATGGTGCCCTGCATCCCAGCCATTCCAGCTCCAGCCATGGCTAAAAGGGGCCAAGGTACAGCTCAGGCCATTGCTTCAGAGAGTGCAAGCCCCACCACTTGGTGACTTCCATGTGGTGTTGCAGTGAGAAGAGGGCCACCATTCTCCAGACCCCAGAATGGTAGATCCACTGACAACTTGCACCATGTGCCTGGGAAAAGCTGCAGGCACTCAGTGCCAGTGCCAACCCATGCAGAGCCACAGGGTAGAGCTGCCCAAAGCCATGGGCACCCACCCCCTGCTTGCATCACTGTGCTCAGGATGTGAGACATGAAGTCAAAGGAGATTATGTCAAAGTTTAAGATTTAATGACTGCCCTGCTGGGTTTTAGACTTCCATGGAGCATATAGCCCATTTGTTTTGGCCAATTTCTCCCTTTTGGAATGGGAACATTTACCCAATGCCTGCACCCTCAATGTATCTTGAAGTAACTGACTTGTTTTTTATTTTACAAGCTCATGGGTGGAAGGGACTTGTCTTGTCTCAGATGAAACTTTGCACATGGAATTTCAAGTTAATGCTGGGATGAGTTAAGACTTTGGGGAACTGTTGGGAAGGCATGATTGGTTTTGAAATGTGAGAAGGACATGAGATTTGGGAGGGCCCAGCATTGGAATAATATGGTTTGGATTTATGTCCCCACCCAAATCTCATGTTGAAGTGAAGGAGTAACCTAGTGAGAGGTAATTGGATCTTGGGGACAGAATTCACCCTTGCTGTTCTCATGATAGTAAGTTCTCACAAGATCTGATTGATGGTTTAGTAGTGTATGCTGCTTACCTCTTCTCTTTCTCTCTCTCTTTCTCTCTCTCTCTCTCTGCTGCCACCATGTAAAGAAAGTGCTTGCTTCCCCTTCGTCTTCTGCCATGATTGTAGGTTTCATGAGGGCTCCCAGTCATGCTTTCCTGTACAGTCTGTAGAATTGTGAGCCAAACCTCTTTTCTTCACAAATTATCCAGTCTCAGGTAGTTTTTTTCTAGCAGTATGAGAACAGACTAATATATAGTGTAAGAAACTTACAGCAATATACTTTTATTTCTTATTCCTATCCTCTCTTTTATTTTTGACAATTTACTTCTACAAACCCCACAATAATTATTATCAATTTTGTTTTAAGCTGTCAATTGTCTTTTTAAGAAAATTGAGGTAAATTTACCCTAGAAAATTAACCATTAAAAATGAAGAGCTCAGTGGCATTTAATATATTCACAATGTTGTGCAACCACCTCTTTCTTGTTCCAAAACATTTTTATCACACCAAAAGAAAACCCTATACTCATTAAGCTGTTATTTCCCATTCCCTACTCTTTCCAGCCTCTGATAACCACCAGTCAGCTTTTCGTCTCCATGCATTTACCAATTATATATATGTCATATGTATGCACTCATCCAATATGTGACCTTTTGTGTCTGGCTTCTTTCACTTCAGTCATCTTTTGCCAATATTAAAAATGACAACGATTTTATTTTCTTCCATATTTACTCGTCTCTTCATTGAGTAGTATCAAATTTTCTCCTATTTTTTTTTCAAAGAACGTCCTTTAACATTTCTTGTAATACAGATCTGCTGATGATACATTCTGTCATCTTTGTTTTAATAAGTATTTATTTTGTCATCATTGTTAAAAGCTTTTTTTTTCTTTTTGCATTTCTACATTGACATTTTTTCTTTCAACAGTTTAAGTGGGAATTTTCTATTGAATTCTGGATTGCATAGTTTCTAATGAGAGGTTTGTGGTAATTCTTACCTCTGTTTGCCTATACTTAATGTGTTATTTTTCTCTAGTTGCCTTTAAGATTTTTCTTAACAATAATTTTCAGCCAGGTGATTATGATAATTTGGAATAGTTTTTTATTTGTATAAATGTAAGTTTTGTTTCAAGGGCATATTTCATACTGATGAAATCTGGGCTTTTAGTGTAACCATCACTCAAAGAGTAAATGGCCTCCAGTTTCCATTCATGTTCTTTTTTTTAAATTGCATTTTAGGTTTTGGGGTACATGTGAAGAACATGCAAGATTGTTGCATAGGTACACACATGGCAGTGTGATTTGCTGCCTTCCTCCCCATCACCTATATCTGGCATTTCTCCCCATGCTATCTCTCCCCAACTCCCCACCCCCCGCTATCTTTCCCCTATTTTCCCCTGACAGACCCCAGTGTGTGATGCTCCCCTCCCTGTGTCCTTGTATTCTTATTGTTCAACGCCCACCTATAAGTGAGAACATGCAGTGTTTGATTTTCTGTTCTTATGTCAGTTTGCTAAGAATGATGGTTTCCAGTTTCATCCATGTCCCTGCAAAGGAAACGAACTCATCATTTTTTATGGCTGCATAGTATTCCATGGTGTATATGTGCCACATTTACCGTGTCCAGTCTATCATCAATGGGCATTTGGATTGGTTCCAGGTCTTTGCTATTGTAAACAGTGCTGCAATGAACATTCGTGTGCATGTGTCCTTATAGTAGAACGATTTATAATCCTTTGGATATATACCCAGTAATGGGATTGCTGGGTCAAATGGAATTTCTATTTCTAGGTCCTTGAGGAATCACCACACTGTCTTCCACAATGGTTGAACTAATTTACACTCCCACCAATAGTGTAAAAGTGTTCCTGTTTCTCCACATCCTCTCCAGCATCTGTTGTCTCCAGATTTTTTAATGATTGCCATTCTAACAGACATGAGATGGTATCTCAATGTAGTTTTGATTTGCATTTCTCTAATGACCAGTGTTGATGAGCTTTTTTTCGTATGTTTGTTGGCCTCATGTATATCTTCTTTTGTAAAGTGTGGGTTCATATCCTTCGCCCACTTTTGAATGGGCTTATTTGTTTTTTTCTTGTAAATCTGTTTTAGTTCTTTGTAGATTCTGGATATCAACCCTTTGTCAGATGGGTAGATTGCAAATTTTTTCCCATTCTGTTGGTTGTTGATTCACTCTAATGACTGTTTCTTTTGCTGTGTAGAAGCTGTGGAGTTTGATTAGATCCCATTTGTCTATTTTGGCTTTTGTTGCCAATGCTTTTGGTGTTTTCATCATGAAGTCCTTGCCTACGCCTATGTCCTGAATGGTTTTGCCTAGGTTTTCTTCTAGGGTTTTTATGGTGTTAGGTCTTATGTTTAAGTCTTTAATCCATCTGAGTTAGTTTTAGTGTAAGGTGTCAGGAAGGGGTCCAGTTTCTGCTTTCTTCACATGGCTAGCCAGTTTTCCCAACACCATTTATTAAACAGGGAACCCTTTCCCCATTGCTTGTTTTTGTGAAGTTTGTCAAAGATCAGATGGTTGTAGATATGTTGTGTTGCCTCTGAGGCCTCTGTTCTGTTCCATTGGTCTATATCTCTGTTTTGGTACCAGTACCATGCTGTTTTGATTACTGTAGCCTTGTAGTATAGTTTGAAGTCCAGTAGTGTGATGCCTCCCACTTTGTACTTTTTGCTTAGAATTGACTTGGCTATGCAGGCTCTCTTTTGGTTCCATATGAAGTTTAAGGTGGTTTTTTTCCAGCTCTGTGAAGAAGGTCATTGGTAGCTTGATGGGGATAGCATTGAATCTGTAAATTACTTTGGGCAGTGTGGCCATTTTCACGATATTGATTCTTCCTAATCACGAACATGGAATGTTTCTCCATCTGTTTGTGTCCTCTCTTATTTCGTTGAGCAGTGGTTTGTAGTTCTCCTTGAAGAGGTCCTTTATTTTTCTTGTTAGTTGTATTCCTAGGTATTGTATTCTCTTTGTAGCAATTGTGAATGGCAGTTCATTCTTGATTTGGCTCTCTGTTAGTCTGTTATTGGTGTATAGGAATGCTTGTGATTTTTGCACATTGATTTTGTATCCTGAGACTTTGCTGAAGTTGCTTATCAGTTTGAGGAGATTTTGGGCTGAGATGATGGGGTCTTCTAGCTATACAATCATGTCATCTGCAAATAGAGACAATTTGACTTCCTCCTTTCCTATTTGAATACGCTTTATTTCTTTTTCTTGCCTGACTGCTCTGGCTAGAACTTCCAATACTATATTGAATAGGAGTGGTGAGAGAGGGTATTCTTGTCTAGTGGCAGATTTCAAAGGGAATGCTTCCAGTTTTTGCCCATTCAGTATGATATTGGCTGTTGGTTTGTCATAAATAGCTTTTATTATTTTGAGATACATTAAATCTATACCTAGTTTATTGAGGATTTTTAGCATAAAGTGCTGTTGAATTTTGTCAAAGGCCTTCTCTGCATCTATTGAGATAATCATGTGGTTTTTGTCTTTGGTTCTGTTTATGTGGTGAATTATGTTTATAGACTTGCGTATGTTGAACCAGCCTTGCATCTCTGGAATGAAGCCTACTTGATCATGGTGGATAAACTTTTTGATGTGCTGTTGCCAGTTGGTTTGCCAGTATTTTATTGAGGATTTTTGCATCTATCTTCATCATGGATATTGGCCTGAAGTTTTCTTTTCTTGCTGAGTCTCTGCCAGGTTTTGGTATCAGGATGATGTTGGTCTCATAAAATGATTGGGGAAGGATTCCCTCTTTTTGGATTGTTTGGAGTAGTTTCAGAAGGAATGGTACCAGCTCCTCATTGTATGTCTGGTAGAATTCGGCTGTGAACCCATCTGGACCTGGGCTTTTTTTGGGTGATAGGCTCTCAATTGCTGCCTCAATTTCAGACCTTGTTATTGGTCTATTCAGCGTTTTGAATTCTTCCCGGTTTAGGCTTGGGAGGATGCAAGTGTCCAGGAATTTATCAATTTCTTCCAGGTTTACTAGTTTATGTGCATAGAGTTGTTTGTAATAATCTCTGATGATGTTTTGAATTTCTGTGGAATCTGTGGTGATATCCTCATTATCGTTTTTTATTGCATCTATTTGATTATTCTCTCTTTTCTTTTTTATTAGTCTGGCTAATGGTCTGTCTACTCTTGATCTTTTTGAAAAACCAGCTCCTGGATTTATTGATTTTTTGAAGGGTTTTTTGTGCCTCTATCTCCTTCAGTTCTGCTCTGATCTTAGTTATTTCTTGTCTTCTTCTAGGTTTTGAATTTTTTTGATCTTGCTCCTCTCGCTCTTTCAATTTTGATGATAGGGTGTCAATTTTACATCTTTCCTTGCTTCTCATGTGGGCATTTATTGCTATATATTTTCCTCTAGATACTGCTTTAAATGTGTCCCAGAGATTCTGGTATGTTGTGTCTTCATTCTCATTGGTTTCGAAGAACATCTTTATTTCTGCCTTCATTTCATCATTTATCCAGTCAACATGCAAGAGCCACTTATTCAGTTTCCATTAAGCTGTGTGGTTCAGAGTTAGTTTCTGAATTCTGCGTTCTAACTTCATTGCACTGTGGTCTGAGAGACTGTTTGTTTTGAGTTCCATTCTTTTGCATTTGCTGAGGAGTGATTTACTTCCAATTATGTGGTCAATTTTAGAGTAGGTGTGATGTGGTGCTGAGAAGAATGTATATTCTGTGGATTTGGGGTAGAGAGTTCTGTAAATATCTATTAGATTTGCTTGGTCCAGATCTGAATTCAAGTCCTGGATATCCTTGTTAGTTTTCTGTCTAGTTGATCTAATATTGACAATGGGGTGTTAAAGTCTCCCACTATTATTGCGTGGGAGTCTCAGTCTCTTTGTAAGTCAGTAAGAACTTGCTTTATGTATCTGGGTGCTCCTGTATTGGGTGCGTATATATTTAGGATCATTAGCTCTTCTGGTTGCATTGATCCTTTTATCATTATGTAATGTCCTTCTTTGTCTCTTTTGATCTTTGTTGGTTTAAAGTCTATTTTGTCAGAGACGAGAATTGTAACTCCTGCATTTTTTTGCTCTCCATTTGCTTGGTAAATCTTCCTCCATCCCTCTTTCTGTAACCTTGCATGCGAGATGGGTTTCCTGGATACAGCACACAGATGGGTCTTGACTTTTTATCCAATTTGCCAGTCTGTGTCTTTTGAATGGGGCATTTAGCCCATTTACATTTAGGGTTAATATTGTTATGTGTGAATTTGATCCTGCCATTTTGATGCTAGCTGGCTGTTTTGCCCATTAGTTGATGTGGTTTCTTCATTGTGCCCATGCTCTTTATTATTTGGTATGTTTTTGGAGTGGTTGGTGCTGGTTGTTCCATGTTTAGTGCTTCTTTCAGGAGCTCTTGTAAAGCAGGCCTGGTGGTGATGAAATCTCTGAGTATTGCTTGTTCGTAAAGGATTTTATTTTTCCTTCACTTATGAAGCTTAGTTTGGCTGGATATAAAATTCTGGGTTGAAAGTTCTTTTCTTTAAGGATGTTAAATATTGGCCCCAACTCTATTCTGGCTTGTAGAGTTTCTGCTGAGAGATCTGCTGTGAGTCTGATGGGCTTCCCTTTGTGGGTAACCTGACCTTTCTCTCTGGCTGCCCTTAGCATTTTCTCCTTGATTTCAACCCTGGTGAATCTTACAATCATGTGCCTTGGGGTTGCTTTTCTTGAGGAATATCTTTCTGGTTTTCTCTGTTTTTCCTGTACTTGAATATTGGCCTGCCTTGCTAGGTTGGGGAAGTTTTCCTGAGTAATATCCTGAAGAGTATTTTCCACTTTGGATTCATTCTCTCCATCACAGTCAGGTATACCTATCAAATGTAGCTTATGTCTTTTCACATAGTCCCTTATATCTTGGAGACTTTGTTCATTCCTTTTTACCCTTTTTTCTCTAATCTTACCTTCTCATTTTATTTCATTGGGTTGATCTTCGACCTCTGATATCCTTTCTTCTGCTTGGTCAATTTGGCTGTCGAAACTTGTGTATGCTTCGTGAAGTTCTTGTGTTGTGTTTTTCAGCTCCATCAATTAACTTCTATTCCTAAGTTGTTTATTCTCATTAACATTTCGTCAAATCTTTTTTCAATGTTCTTAGTTTCTTTGCATTGGGTTAGAACATGTTCTTTTAGCTCAGAGAGGTTTCCTATTACCCGCCTTCTGAAGCCTGTTTCTGTCAATTCATCACACTCATTCTCCATCCATCCTTGTTCCCTTGCTGGTGAGGAGTTGTGATCCCTTGTAGGAGGGGAAGCATTCTGGTTTCGGGTGTTTTCATCCTTTTTGCTCTGGTTTCTTCCCATCTTTGTGGATTTATCCACCTGTCATCTTTGTAGTTGTTGGCTTTCAGATTGGGTCTCTGAGTGGATGTCCAGTTTGTTGATGATGAAGTTATTTCTTTCTGTTTCTTAGTTTTCCTTCTAACATTCAGGACACTCTGCTGTAGGACTGCTGAGGTCCACTCTAGGCCCTGCTTGCCTGGGGATCACCTGCCACTGCTGCAGAACAGTAAGTGTTGCTGCCAGTTTCTTCTTCTGCTATCTTTGTCCCAGAAGGATACCCGTCAGATGTCAGTCTGAACTCCCCTTTATGAGGTGACTCTGGATATATGGGGGTGAGGGAGCTGCTTGAGGAGACAGTCTTGTCTTTTATAGGAGTTCAAATGCTGAGCTGTGAGCTCCGTTGTTCATTCAGAGCTGCTGGGCAGGTATGTTTAAGTCTGCTGCAGCAGAACTCATAATCCTCACCCCACTTTTTTTTCCCCAGGTGCTCTGTCCTGGGGAGTTAGGGCTTTATTTATAAGATTCTGTCATGCTGCTGCCTTTTGTCAGGGCTGTACTGCCCAGCGAGGAGGCAGTGTAGTCACTCTCTGCCTGCAGAGGCTTTGCTGAGCTGCTGTGGGCTCAGCCCAGCTGCTGTGTGAACTTCCCTGCAGTCCTGTTTACACAGGTATAGTCAGAAGTGCCTTGGCAATGGCAACCCACCTCTGTAATGGCAGACTCTCTCTGTAATGGCGGGCTGCCTAGGCAATGGCGGGCTGCCTCAGCAATGGCGGACTACCTCCGTAGTGGTGGACTGCCTTGGTAATGGTGGGTGCCCCTCCCCCGCAGAGCTTGACCATCCCGGTTTCAGCTGTGCTGGCTGTGAAACTCTTAATCCACAGCATTTCAGATTGCTGTTTTTTTGTGGGGTGGGACCAGCCTAGCCTGATCACCTGGCTTCATGCCTCAGACTCCCCTTTTTCTTTTTCAATTGAACGGGCAACTCTGTCTCCCAGGTATTTCAGTTGCCTGTTGAAAAGGTGCCAGGATCTGTATGACTTCCTGTGTGGTGACCCACTGTGCTGGCTGAAACAGCCACACTGAGATTAATGGTGCTTTTTTGCCTCGCAATCTCCTGTTTCAGTCCCCTTTTTTATCAGTTGAATGGGTGACTCTGTCTCCCAGGAGCTCCAATTGCCAGCTAAAATGGCGCCCCGACCCATGTATTTTGTGCAGAGACCCACTGTGCCGGGGTGCCAGCCAAAAGAACCACACTGACCACAACAGCCATGCCAGCCAAAACAGCCCCACTGGCGACCAGTTGGGTTTCTCCACCTGGGAATCTCTTGGTCTGTGGGCAATAAAAATCCATCTGTAAATGCGGCATCCACTCACCCTCTGCACTTTCGCTGAGAGCTGCAATCCTGAGCTGCTCCTAATCAGCCATCTTGGATCCGTCCCCTGAATGGAATACCTTTTTCCACCCCTTTACCATCAATCTATGTGTGTCTTTTCCAGAAGGTGGGTTTCTTGTAAGCAGCATATAGTTTGTTCATGTCTTTTGATTCCTTCTGTTAATCTGTATCTTGGAAGTGGTGCATTTCATCCACTTATATTTAATGTTAACATTGATATGTGACTTTTCATTATTGTCATAATATTAATTATTACCTAGTTGCTTTGCAGATTCTTTGTTTCTTCCTGCCACCCTTCCCCCTGCTTGTGGTTTGGTGGAGTTCTGTCATGTTGCCATTGATTTCTTTCTCTTTCTCCTTTATGTGACTGTTTTATGAGAACTATGAGTTTTATTCTTCATGAGTTTTTATAGTGGTGAATAACAACCTTTTGTTTCCATGTTTAGAACTCCTTTGGACATTTCTTATAGGGCCAGCCAAGTACTGATGAATTCCCTCAGCATTTGCTTGTCTTGGAAAGAATTTATTTCTTCTTCATTTATGGAACTTATTCTGGCAGGACGAAAAATTCATGATTGGCAGTTTTTTTTTTCTTTAAGCAGTTTGAAAATGGAATCTCTTCTGGCTTGTAAAGTTTCTGCTGAGATGTTCACTGTTAGTTTGATGAGGTTTCCTTGATAGGTGACTGGATGCTTTTCTCTAGCTGATTTTAGAATTTTTTTCTTTATGTTTACTTTAAACAGATGACAACATGTTGTAATGAAGTCCACCTTGCAATGTTTTTTCCTGGTGTTTACTGGGCCTCCTGTATCTAAATGTTTAAATCTTTTGCAAGACTAGGGAACTTTTCACCAATTATTTCCCTCAATCAGTCTTTAAAACTTTTTGCTTTTTATTCTCCCATGCAAATCATTGGTATTCCCACGGCTAGCCCAGTCTAGCTCCAGCCAGCTTCACCCCCACAACTTCCACTGAAGCGGAGCATAGAACCCAAACCAATGAGCATTCAACAGCTTAGCCCAATGCCTGGGACACTCGAAAACTTCTCCTGGTAAACAAAGATCCATTGTATACCATGAATCTATATATTGGTATTCCATTGGAATACCAATGATTTGTATGTTTGGAGACTTTACATAGTCCCATACTTCTTGAAGGCTTCATTTATTCTTTTTTATTTTTGCTTGACTGGATTAATTAAAAAGATCTGTTTTTAGGTTTTGTCGTTGTCTCTTTTGCTTGTTCTAGTCTACTGTTGGAGATTTCAACTATATTTTGTTATTTCTTCGATAAATTTTCATTTCCAGACATTCTATTTTTTTTTTTTTT
>PVKP010042028.1:0-18355 GCA_004027715.1 Plecturocebus donacophilus
CCAAAACCTAAAATGTAATTAAAAAAAAAAAAAATAGTGATTCAGAACTTTTAGTTAACAATAAGATCAGTGTGAGAAAAAAATATATGAATAATTAAAAAATATATAAAAAACATTCTATGTTATTATTAATGTCATTAACAGAAGTATGGGACTTAACATTAAGGAGGTAATATTACTAACCAGAGATCAAATGACACCCAGAGTCTTGGCTTTCTAACATGGCATCACATTTTATTTCAATAATTACACAAATTAAAATGCATTGAGAATAGTGTATTGATAGTAGTAATAAAATTATGCCATTAGAGAAATGTTTGAAATAATTTTACATGTTTACACTGAAAGAGAACAGTTCAATGGAAGACGTGAGATCTCTCTCCAAATTCGTGAAAGGTTATCTTCCATAAAAGGTATTAGAAACTTTGTATTTCTGCCCAAGGGATAATCTCAATTTAAAATGGTCTGAGAGAGTTATTGAAGTGGGACCAATGGCGAGTTTTAAAAAGGGACAGATTTCACCTTAAGATAAGACAGATGTTTTTAACACTCATAATTCTCTGAGCATTTCAAACATCGTTTGAGATGTTTTCCATAGGACTGTATAATTGTATGTTTTAAAAAGTCACTCACTCACATGGAATATAAGACCTAGTTAAAATTTCTTAGAAGTTGAAGAGTGAAAACCCAAATGCCATTCCTTGTGAAAGTTAGAGTGTAAAAAAGGATAGTAGCTATCAAGTAATTAATAAAATTTCATCTATCCAACAGAGATAAACTGTAGTATGACCTATTGGCTTGAGGAGGTTTTCTATTATTTATACCTCAGTCTTCATTAATGAGTCAATTCAGTAACAAACACTGATCATGATAAATTTCCATTTACTGAGTTGTTTTTATACAGGAACTGTATTAAGTGGTTTTAGATAAATTATCATCTCTAATCCTCATAACAACCCTATGAAATAGATACTAGTATTAAACTTCATTAAACAAATGAGAAAATTATTGCTTAGATAGGTTAAGTAAGTTGTTCAGGGTCACACAGCTAGTAAATGACAGAGCAAAAATTTGAACTCATATCTATTTATATGAAGGGTGAGTTAAACATTATACTTTATGTCCATTTAACTACAAGGTGAACCACTGCTTAGAAAAGATTTTCTTTACATGCTTAACAGGTTTATGGAATGTCAAAATTTCCAACTATGATTACTTTAAACTAACAGGGAAAGCATGTTATAATTTTTTCTGTTTATTTTAGTTGTATTTTATCAGATATATGAAAAGGTAATTCATATCTGTCAGTCATTTTAAAATTATTTTCGCTGTTTATTGAAACTTCCATTAAATGAGTGTCTGGAATCTGTAAAAACAACACACCAAGTAAAAAATTCCTTTAATATTTAAGAGCAAAAGGTAATTTTTAAATTTAAATACACATATACTTACGTGGATTTTACATGCCCGTTTGCAATTTTATGGCTGTACGTGGTAAGAAAAGTGGTTTGTAGCCACCACTATTGTGTTTATTGGAAGCCAAGTACCATCCACTTTTGTAGAATAGGACTGCAATAGGCATTTTGTCACTAATGAAATACCACGTGGAGTACTGTTATACATGGAATCAAATATTTTGCCAAGTCTTCTTGCCTTATTATTTGATATTCCTACCATTAATATTGCTTTGCTAAGCTGAAGCATAATAAAAGCTCAGTTGAAAAGTACGTTAGACCAGTTACACAGAAATCTGAGTTCCAATCACATCTCATCCATGAGCACAATGTTCACTTTGGAAAAGACACTTTAGTTTCTAAACCTGCTTCTTCTAAATAGATGCAGATTTGGACTAGCAACTTCACTGTGTTAGTTTAAATTTCATAATTCAGATCCCATGTGAAATGCAAATTTGTTATTTTATAAAGATCACCAATTAAGCTATCATCACCCACAAATATGTTAGTTCATTAATTTAGCTCACTATGTTAATTGGCCAGTCACATAGCAATTATGTAGCTATATTTAATATACAAGTAATATTTTTATTTAGTGGCCTATCAAATGTTTTCATATACATAACCTCACTAATTTCTGTCAACAACTATGGAAGAACAGACACTATTTTATTTAAAAAATAACATTATCAGGCTTACTTTCCAGGTAAGAAAACTAACTTGCTGAAGGCCATGTGGAAAATAATTTGCCATGCTTTTTTTCACAGTAAAACAATAACAATAGAACTAACATCAGATTGAGAATTTATTAAATGCTGAGCACCATGTTGAATAGATTGCAATGAATGACCTCATTTAATATTTATAACCACATCACAAGGTAAATATTATCGTTACTTGTATTCCACAGATAAAAGCTAAGGCTCAAGAATGTTAAATTCCCTGGCCAATGTCATGACAGCTAGCAAAAGGTAGACCTGTGTTGGTAAACTCATGTCTTCTGTGTCTAAACTCCATGTGCTTGCAAGTATAGTAACAATAATAATTTATATTTATTGACAAATTTCTTATGTGTGAAGCTTTAAACTAAGTGTTGATTGGATTAGCCTATATAATTTTCAAAATTAGCTACTAAGTTAAGAAACTACTATTATTCTCATTTTATAAATGATCATACTAATTTTCTTTTTTTTTTTGAAAGAAAGAAGAATAAAAGAGAAAAAAGAGAGAAAGGGGGACAGAGAATGAGAATCTTTCTCTATTGCTCAGGATTTTATTTAAATCTGTAAAATGCTTATGCAATTACTAAAAAGTGATTTATTTCCTGTTATGTGATCACTTTTAGAATAGGTATTATATAAGATTGAAAAAAATATATGTTTTGTGGCTATGAGGTGGTAAGTTCTGTAAATATTTATTAAATTTGCTTGTTCCAGGTCTGTGTTCAAATTGTGTTGTTGTTGTTGTTGTTGTTGTTGTTGTTGTTGTTTTGGTCTCCATTAAGTTGGTAGATCTTCCTCCATCCCTTTATGTTAAATCTTTGTGGGTCCTTGCCTATAAGAAAGGTCTGAATACAGCGTACCAATGGGTTTTAACTTTTTATTCAGTTTGTCTAACTGTATGTTTTGATTGGGGCATTTAATCCATTTAAGTTTAGGCCTGATATTGATATATGTGAGTTTAATACTGTTATTTAAGGTTAACTAGCTGTTTGCCCGTTAGTTGATGTAAATTCTTCATTGTTATAATATTCTTTACTTTTTGGTAAGTTTTTAGGATGACTGATGCTGGTTGTTCCTTTCTGTGTATAGTACTTCTTTCAGAAGTTGTTGTAAAACAGACCTGATGATTATGAACTCTGAGTTCTTGCCTGTTCGCAAAAAAATTTATTTTTCCCTCGCTTGTAAAACTTGGTTTGGCTGGATATGTAATTCTGGGTTGAAAGTTTTTTTCTTTAAGGATGTTAAATATTATCCCCCACTCTCTTCTGGCTTGTAGAGTTTCTACTGAGAGATCTGCTGTTGAGTCTGATAGGCTTCCCTTTATGGGTAACCTGGCCTTTCTCTCTGGCTGCCCTTAGTATTTTCTCCTTTATTTCAATCTGGGTAAATCTGATGATTATGTGTCTTGGGTTTGGTCTTCTTGAGGAATATCTTTGTGGGGTTCTCTGTATTGCCTGGAGTTGAATATTGTCATGCCTTGCTAGTTTATGAAAATTTTCCTGGATAATATACTGAAAAATATTTTCCAGCTTGGATTCGTTCTCTTCGTCACTTTCAGGTATACCTATTAAGCATAAATTAGGTATTTTCACATAGTCCCATATTTCCTGAAGATTTTGCTCATTTCTTTTTATTCTTTTTTCTCTGATCTTATCCTCTCATTTCATTTCATTAAGTTGGTCTTCGACCTCTAATATCCATTCTTCTGCTTGATCAATTCGACTGTTAAAACTTGTGCATACTTCACGGATTTCTCGTATTGTTTTTCAGCTCCATTAATTCATTTATATTCCTCTCTAAATTGTCCATTCTCGTTAGCATTTTGTCAAACCTGTTTTCAAAGTTATTAGTTTCTTTGCATTGGTTTAGAACATATTTTTTTAGCTCACAGAAGTTTCTTATTAGCCACCTTCTAAAGCCTGACTCAGTTAATTCTTCACACTCATTTTCCATAAAGCCTTGTTCCGTTACTAATGAGGAACTAGTGTCCTCTGTAGAAGGAGAGACATTCTGATTTTGAGTGTTCTCAGTTTTTTTTATGGTGGCTTCTTGGCATCTTTATGGTTTTATCCACCTGTCGTCTCTGTAATTACCAACTTTCAAATTAGGTCTCTGAGTGGACATCCAGCTTGTTGATTCCCAGCTCCGGAATCTATGCAATTTTCATTGTGGTGACCCGCAATGCTGGCTAAAACAGTAGTGTTGAAATTCGTGGTGCTTTTCTGCCAGGGGGCCTCCGGTCTGGCTTCCCTCTTCAGTCCCTTTTTCAATCATCTGAATGGACTGTTCTGTCTCACCAGAACTCCAAACATCATCCAAAAGGAGACCAAGTCCCGTTTACTCTGCACGAAGAGCTGCCGGGCCGAGGTGCCAGCCAAAAGGGTCACGCTGGAGACCCATGGGGCTCCTCCACTGGGAATACCCTGGTCCGTGGGCAGCAAAAAATTGGTTGGTAAGTGTGGCGTCCACTCGCTCTCTGCACTTTCACTGGGAGCTGCAATCCTGAGCTGTTAGTAATCGGCCATCTTGGATCTCTCATGGTCATATTAATTTTCAAAGAAATAATGTGTTTATCGTTAACCACTTAGTAAGTGATAAAGATGAAGTCTCAAAAAGGAAATCTCTGACTCTAGAGCCTGAGCAGGTATTGCTGTGTAGTATCACATAATATATGAGGAATATTTCAACTCACTCTCAAAAATGCACATTTTTTAACAAAGTCATCTTGTGTTGACTGAGGGTTCTTCTCTCTCCACTATATATATATATATATATATATAAATATAATTTGTTTGTTATTACTAATCTTTTATCTAACTCCCTGTAACCAAAAAAAAAAAATGCCCTTAATGATATTTAAAAAATCTGTACTGAAATAAATTATGGTATAGCTATGTGCTACCTTAACATTTTCATTTTTCTACTTTTTCTACTGGTGTAATCTTGACAGTCTTGGCAGCATTCGATTTTAAAGCCTATGACAACAGGTTTTGTAGAGTGATAGAATTAATATAAGGCAAAGATATTGTTTTTATTTCTGATTTTCATGCTTTATATAGGATATTATAGAATAAATAGAAACCAGAAAGATAATAAAACAGAGAAGTTGGTACCTTGAGAAGCAAAAAGCAAGACTAAGAAAAGAGGGGAAAACGGTATATATTTTATTTATTCAACAAACATTTCAGGTTGTCTACAAAGTACAAAATGTTGCCTTAGAAACTAGAGATATAGTTCTGAACAAAACATATTTCTTGTTCTCACAGAACATTTTACTTACTATAGTGCTTATATTCTAGTAATCAGTTGAATATATTCATAATACAATAAAGCCCTTTCATTCTAATTTTATGATGCCTGAAAAGTCAATAGCATCAACTCTCAAAGCCCCAGAGGAAAAAATTCTTGAAAGCGTAACATAAAATATGTGCCAATCCAATTATTTTATTTTATCATATACTTCTGTAATTCTCCATTCATTTATTATTCACCCATTTTTTTACAAATGTGCAATTGTCATCTACTATGTACCTATCATTGGAATAATTACTAATATATGAGAGTGAACAAAGAAAATGTTGACCCTTATTTAATGGCAAAGCTAGATAATAAACAAGTATATAAGCACATTTTGTTAAACTTATATGTGAGATTAAGAAAGCAAAGAAGGTTTAGTGATAGAAAGTAACAGGAATTTCACATTAGATATGGAGTTTGGGATGATATGTTAATCAGATTCAGTGCAATTAAGTAATCTATACATCAAATCCTCATGGCATAACATTTCCCAATAGGTACATGTACCTGCTCAGCAGCTCTGAATGGAACAACAGAGCTCAGAGCTCAGCACTTGAACTCCTATAAAGGACAGACTGTCTCCTCAAGCAGCTCCCCAATCCTCATATATCCAAAGAGTCACCTCATAAGGGAGAGCTCAAACTGACATCTGGCAGGTATCCTTCTGGGACAAATATAGCAGAAGAAGAATCTGGCAATAACTCTTACTGTTCTGCAGCTGCTGAAGGTGATCCCCAGGCAAGCAGGGCATGGAGTGGACCTCTAGCAGTCCTGCAGCAGAGGGTCCTGACTGTTAGAAGGAAAACTAAGAAACAGAAAGAAATAACTTCATCATCAACAAATAGGACATTGACTCAGAGACCCCATCTGAAAATCACCAACTACAAAGGCCACAGGTAAATAAATCCACAAAGATGGGAAGAAACCAGTACAAAAAGGATGAAAACACCCAAAAGCAGAATGCCTCTCCTCCTGCAAGGGATCACAACTCCTCACCAGCAAGGGAACAAGGCTAAATAGAGAATGAGTCTGATGAATTGACAGAAACAGGCTTCAGAAGGTGGATAATAAGAAACATCTCTGAACTAAAAGAATACGTTCTAACCCAATGAAAAGAAACAAAGAAACTTGAAAAAAGGTTTGATGAAACGCTAAAGAGAATAAACAACTTAGAGAGGAACATAAATGAATTGATGGAGCTGAAAAACACAACACGAGAACTTCGGGAAGCATACACAAGTTTCAATAGCCAAACTGACTAAGCAGAAGAAAGGATATCAGAAGTCGAAGATCAACTCAATGAATAAAATGAGAAGGCAACATTAGAGAAAAAAGAGCAAAAAGTAACAAACAAAGTCTCCAAGAAATACGGGACTATGTGAAAAGACCTAATCTACGTTTGATAGGTGTACATGAATGTGACGGAGAGAATGAATCCAAGCTGGAAAACACTCTTCATGATATTATCCAGGAAACCTTCCCCAACCTGGCAGGGCAGGTGAATATTAAAGTCCAGGAAATACAGAGAACACCATAAAGATATTCCTCAAGAAGAGCAACCCCCAGGGACATAATTGTCAGATTCACTAGGGTTGAAATGAAGGAGAAAATACTAAGCGCAGCCAGAGAGAAAGGTTGGGTCACCCACAAAGGGAAGCCCATCAGACTAACAGCAGATCTGTCAGCAGAAACCCTACAAGCCAGAAGAGAGTGGGGGCCAATATTCAACATCCTTAAAGAAAATAACTTTCAACCTAGGATTTCATATCCAGCCAAACTAAGTTTCACAAGCAAAGGAGAAATAAAATCCTTTATGAAAAAGCAATAACTCAGATATTTCATCACCACCAGGCCTGCTTTACAAGAGCTCCTGAAAGAAGCACTAAACATAGAAAGGAACAACCAGTACCAACCACTCCAAAAACATAACAAATGGTAAAGAGCATCTACACAATGAAGAAACTGCATCGACTAACAGGCAAAGCAGCCAGCTATCATCAAAATGGCAGGATCAAATTCACACATAACAATATTAACCCTAAAAATAAATGTGCTAAATGCCCCAATCAAAAGACACAGACTGACAAATTGGATAAAAAGCCAAAACCTGTTGGTGTGCTGTATCCAGGAAAACCACATCACATGCAAGGTTACACATAGGCTCAAAATAAAGGAATGGAGGAAGATTTACCAGGCAAATAGAGAGAAAAAAAAAAAGCAAGAGTTGCAATCCTAGTCTCTGATAAAATAGACTTTAAACCAACAAATAAAAAAAGAGACAAAGAAGGACATTACATAATGGTAGAAGGATCAATGCAACAAAAAGAGCTAACGATCCTAAATATATACACACCCAACACAGGAGAACCCAGATACATAAAGCAAGTTCTTAATGACTTACAAAGAGACTTAGACTCCCACACAATAATATTGGTAGACTTTAACACTCCCCTGTCTGTATTAGACAGATCAATGAGACAGAAAATTAACAAGAATATCCAGGACGTGAACTCAGACCTGGACCAAGCAAACCTAATAGACATTTACAGAACTTTCCACCCCAAATCCACAGAATATACATTCTTCTCAGCACCACATCACACCTATTCTAAAATTCACCACATAATTGAAAGTAAATCACTCCTCAGCAAATGCAAAAGAATGGAAATCATAACAAACAGTCTCTCAGACCACAGTGCAATCAAGTTAGAACTCAGAATTCAGAAACTAACTCAGAACCACACATCTTCATGGAAACTGAACAACTGGCTCTTGAATGTTGACTGGCTAAACAATGAAATGAAGGCAGAAATAAAGATGTTCTTCGAAACCAACAAGAATGAAGATACAACATACCAGAATCCCTGGGACACATTTAAAGCAGTGTCCAGAGGAAAATATATAGCAATAAATGTCCACTTGAGAAGCAAGGAAATATCTAAAATCGACACCATATCATCAAAATTGAAAGAGCTAGAGGAGCAAGATAAAAAAACTCAAAACTTAGTGGAAGACAAGAAATAACTAAGATCAAAGCAGAATTGAAGGAGATAGAGACACAAGAAACCATTCAAAAAATCAATAAATCCAGGAGTTGGTTTTTTGAAAAGATCAACAAAATAGATCACTAGCCAGATAAATAAAAAAGAAAAGAGAGAAGAATCAGATGCAATTAAAAATGATAAAGAGGATATCATCACAGATTCCACAGAAATACAAACTGCTGTCAGATATTACAATAAACAATGCTATGGACACAAACCAGTAAGCCTGGAGTAAATGAATAAATTCCTGGACACTTGCATCCTCCCAAGCCTAAACCAGGAAGAAGTCAAAACCCTGAATAGACCAATAACTAGGGCTGAAGTTGAGGCAGCAATTAATAGCCTACCAGCCAAACAAAGCCCAGGTCGAGATGGGTTAACAGCCGAATTCTACTAGACATACAAAGAAGAACTGGTACCACTCCTTCTGAAACTATTCCAAACAATTCAAAAAGAGGGAATCGTTCCCAAATCGTTTTATGAGACCAGCATCATCCTGATACCAAAGCCCGGCAGAGACTCAACAAGAAAAGAAAACTTCAGGCCAATATCAATGATGAATATAGATGCAAAAATCTTCAGTAAAATACTGGCAAGCCGATTGCAACAACGTATCAAAAAGCTAATCCATCACGATCAAGTAGGCTTCATCCCAGGGATGCAAGGCTGGTTCAACACACGTAGTTTATAAACATAATTCACCACATAAACAGAACCAAAGACAAAATCCACGTGATTATCTCAATAGATGTGGAGAAGGCCTTTGATAAAATTCAACAGCCTTTTATGCTAAAAACCCTCTATAAACAAGGTATTGATGGAATGTATGTCAAAATAATAAAAGCTATTTACGGCAAACCCACAGCCAATATCATATTGAATGGGCAAAAACTGGAAGCATTCCTTTTGAAATCTGGCACTAGACAAGGATGCCCTCTCTCACCACTCTTATTCAGTATAGTATTGGAAGTTGTAACCAGAGCAATCAGGCAAGGAAAAGAAATAAAGGGTATTCAATAGGATAGGAGGAAGTCAAATTGTCTCTATTAGCAGATGACATGGTTATATATTTAGAAGACCACATTGTCTCAGCCCAAAATCTCCTTAAGCTGATTAGCAACTTCAGCAAAGTCTCAGGATACAAATTCAGTGTGAAAAAATCACAAGCATTCCTATACACCAATAACAGACTTAATGAGGGCCAAATCAAGAACGAACTGCCATTCACAATTCCTACTAAGAGAATAAAATATCTAGGAATACAACAAAAAAAGAATGTAAAGGACCTCTTCAAGTAGAACTACAAACTACTGCTCAATGAAATAAGAGAGGACACAAACAGATGGAGAAACTTTGCATGCTCGTGGTTAGAAGAATCAGTATCATGAAAATGGCCATACTGTCCAAAGTAATTTATAGCTTCAATGCCATTGCCATCAAGCTACCAATGACCTTCTTCACAGAACTGGAAAAAACCACCTAAACTTCACATGGAACCAAAAGATAGTACACATAGCCAAGTCAATTCCAAGCAAAAAGAACAAAGCTGGAGGCATTGCACTACCTGACTTCAAACTATACTACCAGGCTACAGTAATCAAAGCAGCATGGTACTGGTACCAAAACAAAGATATAGACCAATGGAACAGAACAGAGGCCTTGGAGGCAATGCCACACATCTACAACCATCTGATCTTTGACAAACCTTACAAAAACAAGCAATGGGGAAAGAATTCCTTGTTTAATAAATGGTGTTGGGAAAACTGGCTAGCCATGTGCAGAAAGCAGAAACTGAACCCTTTCCTGACACCTTACACTAAAATTAACTCCAGAAGGATTAAGGACTTAAATATAAGACCTAACACCATAAAAACCCTAGAAGAAAACTTAGACAAAACCATTCAGGACATAGGCATAGGCAAGGACCTCATGACTAAACACGAAAAGCATTGGCAACAAAAGCCAAAATAGACAAATGAGACCTAATTAAACTCCAGAGCTTCTGCACAGCAAAAGAAACAATCATTAGAATGAATTGGCAAGCAAAAGAATGGGAAAAAATTTTTGCAATCTACCCATCTGACAAAGAGCGAGTATCCAGAATCTACAAAAAACTAAAACAGATTTACAAGAAAAAAAACAAACCCATTCAAAAGAGGGGGAAATATATGAACAGACACTTTACGAAAGAAGACATATATGGGGCCAACAAACATGAAAAAATGCTCAACATCATTGGTCATTAGAGAAATGCAAATCAAAACTACATTGATATACCACCTCATGCCAGTTAGAATGGCAATAATTAAAAAATCTGGAGACAACAGATGCTGAAGAGGATGTGGAGAAATAGGAACACTTTTACACTGTTGGTTGGAGTGTAAATTAGTTCAACCATTGTGGAAGACGGTGTGGCGATTCCTCAAGGACCTAGAAATAGAAATTCCATTTGACCCAGCAATCCCATTACTGGATATATATCCAAAGGATTATAAATCTTTCGATTATAGGGACACATGCACATGAATGTTCATGGCGGCACTGTTTACAATAGCAAAGACTTGGAACCAACCCAAATGCCCATCAGTATAGACTGGACAGGGACAATGTGGCACATATACAACATTGTATATTATGCAGTCATAAGAAGCTATGAGTTGTGTCCTTTGTAGTGACATAGATGAACCTGGAAACCATCATTTTCAGCAAACTGACACAAGAACAGAAAATCAAATACCACATGTTTTCACTCATAGGCGGGTGTTGAACAATGAGAACACATGGAAGGGAGGGGAGCATCACACACTGTGGTCTGTAGGGGGGAGCTAGGGGAGGGACAGTGGGGGGTGGGGAGTTGGAGAGGAATAACATGAGGAGAAATGCCAGACATAGGTGATGGGGAGGAAGGCAGCAAATCACATTGCCATGTATGTACCTATGCAACAATCTTGCATGTTCTTCACATGTAACCTAAAATATAATAAAATTTAAAAAATAAAAACATCTGGAGACAACATATGCTGGAGAGGATGTGGAGAAATAAGAACACTTTTACACTGTTGATGCAAGTGTGAATTAGTTCTACCACTGTGGAAGACAATGTGGCGATTCCTCAAGGACCTAGAAATAAAAATTCCATTTGATCCAGCAATCCCATTACTGGGTTCATATCCAAAGGACTGTAAATCATTTTATTATAAAGACACATGCACACGAATGTTCATTACAGCACTGCTTACAATAGCAAACGCCTGGAACCAACCCAAATGCCCACTGATGATAGACTTGACAAGGAAAATGTGGCACATATACACCACGGAATACTATGCAGCCATAAAAGTCGATGAATTTGTGTTCTCTGTAGGGATATCAATGAATCTGTCAACCATCATTCTCAGCAAACTGACATAAGAACAGAAAATCAAACACCACATGTTCTCATTCATAGGCAGGTGTTGAACAATGAGATCACAGGGAGGGAAGCATCACACAGTGGGGTCTGTTGGTGAGGGATAGGGGAGGGATGGGAGGTTATGATGAGGTTGAGGAGTGATAACATGGGGAAAATACCAGATATTGGTGATGGGGGGATGGAGGCAGCAAACCCGTTTGCCATGTATGTACCTATGCAACAATCCTGCATGTTTTGCACATGTACTGCAGAACCTAAAGTACAATTAAAAAAAAGAAGAAGAAGAAGAAAGCCACATCCATAGGAAAAGCAAGGGAGAATCACATCAAGGGAACACTCCTGTGAGACAAAAGAATCTAAACAACAGCCTTCAGCCCTAGACCTTCATTCTGATAGAGCCTATCCAAATAAGAAGAAACCAGAAAAACAACCCTGGCAATATAACAAAACAAAGTTCTTTGCCACTCCCTAAAAATCACACTAATTCACCAGCACTGGATCCAAACCAAGAAGAAATCCCTGATTTAGCTTTAAAAAAAAATCAGAATTTTAGTTATTAAGTTAATCAGGGAGAGACCAGAGAAAGGCAAACCACAATACAAATAAATAAAAAAACTGATATAAGAAGTGAAGTGAGAAATATCCAAGGAAATGGATACCTTAAATAATAAACAATCAAAAAATTCAGGAAACTTTGGAAACACTTTTAGAAATGTGAAATGCTCTGGAAAGTCTCAGCAGTAGAATTAAACAAGTAAAATAGAGAAATTGAGAGCTTGAAGACAAGGTCTTTGAATTAACTCAGTCCACCAAAGACAAAGAAAAAATGATAAGAAAGCATGATTAAAGCCTCCAAGAAGTCTTGTGTTATGTTAAATGACCAAACCTAAGAATAATCAGTGTTCATGAAAATGAAGAAAATTCTAAAAGCTTGGAAAACATATTTAGGGGAATAATCAAGAAAAACTATCCCAGTCTTGCTGAAGACCTAGACATACAAATGCAAGAAACACAAAGAACACCTGGGAAGTTTATCACAAAAAGGTCTTTGTCTAGGCACATTGTCATCAGGTTATCCAAAGTTAAGATGAAGGAAAGATTCTTAAGAGTTGTGAAACAGAAGCACCTGATAACCTACTAATGAAAATCTATCACATTAACAGTAAATTTATCAGAAGAAACCCCACAAGCTAGAAGAGATTGGGGCCCTATCGTCAGCCTCCTCAGAGAAAACAGTTATCAGTCAAGAATTTTATATTTAGTGAAACTAAGCATCATATGTGAAGAAAAGATATAGCATTTTTCAAAGGCAAACAAATGCTGAGAGAATTCACCATTACCAAGCCACTGCTAAAAGGAGCTCTAAATCTTAAAACAAATCCTGGAAACACGTAAACACAGAACTTCTTTAAGACATAAATCACACAGGAGTTATAAAACAAAAATGCAAGTTAAAAGCAAAACAAAAAAAAAAAACAAGCAAAAAAACCACACACACAACAAAGAGCATGATGAATGTAATGGTACCTCACATTTTAAACAAACATTGAATGTGAAAGCCCTAAATAATCCACTTAAAAGATACAGAACTGCAGAATGGATACAAACTTAGCAACCAACTCTCTGTTCCCTTCAGGAGACTCACCTAAGACATAAGGACTCACATAAAGTAAAGGGGTGGGAAAAAGGCATTTTTTTTTTCCAAATGGACATCAAAAGTGAGCAGAGGTAGCTATTCTTATATTAGACAAAACAAACTTTAAAGCAACAGTGGTAAAAAGAGATGAAGAGAGACATTATATCATGGTAAAAGGCCTTATCCAACAGGAAAATATCATAATTCTATACGTTTAGGGCTGTGAACTTTCCTGTTAGCACCACCTTTGCCTTATCCCAGAGGTTTTGATAGATTGTTTCATTACTGTAGTTCAATTCAAAGATTTTTTACTTTTCATTTTAATTTTGTTTTTGACCCAGTGGTCATTCAGGAGCGAGTTATTTAATTTCAATATATTTGCACATTGAAAACATATATGCACCTAACACTGGAGATTCCGAATTTATAAAACAATTACTAGTTGACCTAACAAATTAGATAGACAGAAACATAACAGTTGGGGACTTCAATACTCCGCTGACAGCACTAGACAAGCCATCAACACATAAAGTCAACAAAGAAATAATGAATTTAAACTATACCTCGGAACAAATGGACTTAACAATATATACAGAACATTTCATCCAACGACCACAAAATGCATATTCTATTAAACAGTGCATGGAAGTTTCTCCAAGATAGAATATGCAATAGGCCATAAAACAAGCTTCAGTAAATTTAAGAAAATTGAAATTATATCAAGCACTCTCTCAGAACACAATGAAATAAAACTTGAAATCAACTCCAAAAGAAACCTTCAAAACAACGCAAATACACTGAAATTAAATAACTTGCTCCTGAATGACCATGGGGTCAAAAACAAAATTAAGATGAAAAGTAAAAAATCTTTGAACTGAACTCCAGTAATGACACAACCTATCAAAACCTCTGGAAAACGGCAAAAGTGGTTCTAACAGGAAAGTTCACAGCCCTATATATGTACATCAAAAATACTGGAAAAGCACAAACTGGCAGTCTAAGGTCACACCTCAGAGAACTAGAGAAACAAGAACAAACCAAATCCAAACTCAGCAGAAGAAAAGAAATACCCAAGATCAAAGCACAGCCAAATGCAATTAAAATAAAAAAAATACAAAAGGTAAATGAAACAAGAAGCTAGTTCTTTGAAAAGATAAATAAAATTGATAGACTATTAGCAAGATTAAGCAAAAAAAGAAGAAAGTAAATCCAAATAACCTCAAAAGGAAAGGAAACAGGAGATATTACAACTAACACCACTGAAATACAAGAGATTCTTCAAGGTTACTATAAACACCTTTATGCACATAAACTAGAAAACCTAGAAAAGATGAATAAATTCCTAGAAAAATACAACTCTCTTAGCTTAAATCTGGGAGAAATAGATACCCTTAACAGACCAATAACAAGCAGTGAGTTTCAAATGGTAATTTAAAGAATTATGAAAAAAGAATTCCAGGACTGGACAGATTCACAGGAGAATTCTACCAGACATTCGAAGAAGAATTGGTTCAAATCCTTTTGACACTATTACAAAAGATAGAGAAAAAGCAACCCTCCTAATTCATTCTAAGAAGCCAGCATCACCATAATACCAAAACCAGGAAAGGACATAACCAAAAAAGAAAACTACTGATCAATATCCATGATGAACGTAGATGCTAAAATTCTTATCAAGATACTAGCCAAGTGAATTCAACAACATAATCAAATCCATCATGATCAAATGGGTTTCATAGCAGGGATGCAGGGATGGTTTAGCATATGCAATTCAATAAATGTGATACACCACATAAACAGAATTGAAAACAAAAATCACATGATCATTTCAATAGATGCAGAAAAAGCATTTGCAAAAGCCAGCATCCCTTTATGATTAAAACTCAGCCAAATTAGAATACAAGAGATATACCTTAATGTAATAAATGCTGTCTATGAAGAAACAACAGCCAAAATAATACTGAATGAGAAAAAGTTGAAAGCATTCTGTCTGAGAACTGGAAAAAGACAAGAATGCCCACTCTCACCACTCCTCTTCAACATAGTGCTGGAAGTCCTCACCAGAGCAATCAGACAAGAGAAAGAAAGAAAAGCCGTCCACATCAGTAAAGATGAAGTCAAACTGTCAGGGTTTGCTGAAGATACGATTATTTACCTTGAAAACCCTAAAGACTCCTCCAGGAAGCTCATAGAACTGGTAAAAGAATTCAGCAAAGTTTCTAGATACAAGATTAATGTACACAAATTAGTAGCTCTTGTATACACCAACAGCAACCAAGTGGAGAATCAAAACAAGAATTCAACCATTTTACCATAGCTACAAAAAAAATATTACTTAGGAGTATACCTAAGCAATAACACAAAAGACCTCCACAAGGAAAACTACAAAACACTACTAAAAGAAATCATATATGATACAAACAAATGGAAACACATCCCATGCTCATGGATGGGTATAATCAATATTTTGAAAATGAATGTACCACCAAAAGCAACACACAAATTCAATGCAAAATTCCCATTAAAATACAACCATCATTCTTCCAGAATTAGAAAAAACAATTTTAAAATTCATATGGAACAACAACAACAAAAAGCCTGCATAGCCAAAGCAAGGTTAAGCAAAAAGAACAAATCTGAAAGCATCACATTATCTAATTTCAAACTGTACTATAAGGCCATAGTCACCAAAACAGAGTGATACTGACATAAAAATAGGCACATGGACCAATGAAACAGAATACAGAACCCAGAAATAAAGCCCAAATACTTACAATCAACTGATCTTCAACAAGGCAAAGAAAAACCAAAGTGGGGAAAGGACACCCTTTTCAACAAATGGTTCTGGGATAACTGGCTAGCCACAAATAGGAAAATGTAACTGGATCTTCACCTCTCACATTATAAAAAAATCAACTAGAGATTGATTAAGGAATTAAGTCTAAGAACTGAAACTAAAATTTCTAGAAGATAACATTGGAAAAACCATTTTAGACATTCACTTAAGATAGCAAATATATATATGATGACATATATATGTGTGTATATATATATATAAAATATATATGTGTATAAATACACATATATGTGTATATACAAGATATATATATAAAATATATACAAGATATACAAATATATATGATATATATATACACATATATATGTCATATATATTTGCTATCTTGTATATATATGTGTGTATATATATACATTGTATATATGTGTGTGTGTGTGTGTGTGTGTGTGTGTGTGTGTGTGTATGTATTTTTTTTAACTGACAGAATTTTTGGTTGCATAGTATTCCATCATATATATATTTCATCCAGGTCATTGCAAATGCTGTTAATTCATTCCTTTTCATGGTTGCATAGTATTCCATGATATATATATATATATATAGTATTCTATGATATATATATAGTATTTATATCTATATCTATATATAGTATATATATAGATATATACTAGTATATACTAGCATACTATACATACTATATATATATATACATATATCATGTATTTTCCCATGATCTCACTGCTTTGCCTCTTCATCACCAATGCACAAACCGTATTCTCCTTCACTGTAGTAGAATATTGACCTTCCAGCCTTCTCTATTGATAAGGGTAGACCTCGTTGCACAGTTCTGAAAAAGCAGGTATGATAAGTAGAAACTAGGTTTGCTTCTAGGATTACTATGGTTTTAGGTCTTATGCTTAAAGGCTATGGTAACAAAAGCCAAAATTGACAAATGGAATCTAATTGAAATAAAGAGCTTCTGCACAGCAAAAGAAACCATCAATCAGATTGAACAGTCAACCTACAGAATCAGAGAAAATTTTTGAAATCTATCCATCTGACAAGGGGCTAATATCAAGAATCTACAAAGAATTTAAATTTAAAAGAAAAAAATAAACAATCCCATCAAAAAGTGGGCAAAGAATATGAACAGACACTTCTCAAAAGAGGACATTTACGCAGCCAAAAAACATATGAAAAAAAGCTCATCATCACTGGTCCTAAGAGAAATGCAAATCAAAACCACAATGAGATATGATCTCACACCAGTTAGAATACCAATCATTAAAAAGTCAGGAAGCAACTGATGCTGGAGATATATAGATATATAAATATTATATATATACATATAATATATAGTATGCTAGTATATATTAGTATATACTATTATATCTATATATACTATATATAGATATAGATATGGATATAAATACTACATATATATAATGGAATACTATATATATCATGGAATACTATGTATATATATATATATATCATGGAATATACTATATATATCATGGAATACTATGATATATATATTTCTTTTGTTTATTTATTTATTTTTATTTTATTGCATTTTAGGTTTTGGAGTACATGTGAAGAACATACTATATTGTTGCATAGGTACACACGTGGCAGTGTAATTTGTTGCCTTCCTCCCCTTCACCTATATCTGGCATTTCTCCCCATGCTATCTCCCCGCAACTCCCCAACCCCACTATCCCTCCCCCCCCACTGTCCCTCCCCTATTTTCCCCCAACATACCCCAGCGTATAGTGCTCCCCTCCCTGTGTCCATGTGTTCTCATTGTTCAACACCCGCCTATGAGTGAGAACATGCGGTGTTTGATTTTGTGTTCTTGTGTCAGTTTGCTGAGAATGATGGTCTCCAGGTTCATCCATGTCCCTACAAAGGACACAAACTCATCGTTTTTGATGGCTGCATAATATTCCATGGTGTATATGTGCCACATTTTCCCTGTCCAGTCTATCAT
>PVKP010042029.1:0-18317 GCA_004027715.1 Plecturocebus donacophilus
CTTATCACTTCTCTGAAAGGACTCTACCCTACTCCACCTCTAAGACCCTCTACTTGTATGCTTAAAGGCATTTCCTCCTGGTCACATGATGCTGCAGCTGTGTGGACTTCAGAAGTAATGTTAATAGGCACTTAATAGGCAGCTCTAATTTCAAAACAATGTAACTGAAATGTAGGGTTTGAATATTGGTGCAGTTCTTATTTGATATATAAAAAATATAACTGTTTTACATTAAATATACATTTATTTTCTATTAATACTCTACAAATGTGTTTGTTCTCTTCCATATTGCTTTTAAAAACCAGTGAGTCAGTAAAGCAGAATCTCTCTTACACCTTTGAGTGTTCAAGCCAATTTCTCAAGCTTATTCCTTCCCAATGTTTATCCCAATTTCCTTTCCTTGCATAAAGCTACCAGAACATACCTCTACTTAAACCCCTTCTTCATTTAACATTATAATAAGTCACAAAAGTTCAAAACTCCTTGAACTAAATTTAGTTTCAGTGATTGTTATTTCTGGAGACATAGAGTCCTAGAAATCAAGTGTTGGGTTGCTCAGTAACCATGCACTACTTGTTTAGATTTCCTTTAGCTCTTAGAAAAGGCAGGAATACTTCTCAGTACAAAAGTAAACTACATGAGATCCATGAAAGTTAAATTAGTTTAAGGAAGAAAAAGAAGAAAGGAAAAAAGGGAAAGAAAGGGACTTGTTAATTTGTTCCTTCAGTAGCTCAATAATTTGTAATTTCAATACATTTGCAAATTTATTGAAACCTATTTAGATATAATAAATTCCTACATCTAAAGGGAACTACAGGCATACCTCAAAGATTTATAGGTTTGGTCTAGAGTACCACAATAAAACAAATAGCTCAATAGAGCAAATCACATGAATTTTCTGGTTTTCCAGTGTATAAAAAATGTATGCTTGTATGATACTGTAATCTATTAAGTGTGTATTAATAGCATTATGTCTAAAACCAATGTGATACTTTAATTAAAAATAATTCATTGCTACAAAATGTTAACAACCATCTGAGGCTTCAGCAAGTTGTACTTTTTCTGTTGGTGGGGTATCTTGTTGGTAGGGTGTTGATGATTGCTGACTGATAAGGGTGGTTATTGCTTAAGGGTGGGGTGGCTATGGCAATTCTGAAAGTAAGACAATCAATGAAGTTTGCCATACTAATTGGCTCTTCTTTTCAAGAATAATTTCTCTGTAGCTTGCAATGCTGTTTGTTAGCATTTTACCCACAGTAGAAGTTCTTTCAAGTTCTATGTGGAAGTTGTACTTGGAGTTAGTCCTCTCAAAGCCTGTCATTGCTTTATTAAGCAGTGCTTCATATTATACTAATGGCTTATTTCCTTATTATATAAGTTTATGTAATATTCAAAATCTTTTGTTGTCATTTCAACAATGATCACAGCATCTTCACCAGCAGTGGATTCCATCTCAAAAAATTATTTTTTCTTCTTTTGCTCATTAAAAAGAAGCAACTTCTCATCTGTTCAGTATTTATGTTGAGATTGCAGCAATTCTGTCACATATTCGTTTCTAATTCCAGTTCTCTTGCTATTTCTGCCACATCTGCAATTACTTCTTCCACTGAAGTTTTGAACTCCTCAAAGTCATCCATGATGGCTGGAATCAGCTTCTTCCTACCTCTTGATAATGTTAATATTTTGACATCTTTTCATTAATCACAAGTGTTCTTAATGACATCTATAATTGTAGGTCCTTTACAGAAGACTTTTGGTTCACTTTGCCTAGATGCATCAAAGGAATCACTATCCGTGGCAGCTACAGCCTTATTAAATGTACTTCTTAAATAATAAGACTGGGAAGTCAAAATTAATTCTTGATCTTTGAGGTGCAGAATGGATGTTTCCTTAGCAGGCAGGAAAACAACATTAATCTCCTTGTACATCTCCATCAGAGCTCTTGAGGGACTGGATGGATTGTCAATGAGCAGTTAAAAGAATCTTATTACTGAGTAGTAGGTCTCAATTGTGGGCTTAAAACATTCAGCAAGCTATGCTGTAAACAGATGTGCTGTCATTCAGGCTTTATTGTTTCATTTATAGAGTACAAGGAGAGCTGACTTAGTATAACTCTTAAGGGCCTTAGGATTTTCAGAATGGTAAATGAGCATTGGCTCCAACTACATTAGCCCCTAACAAGAGAGTAATTCTGTCCTTTGATGCTTTAAAGCCAGGAACTGACTCCTCTTCTCTAGCTATGAAAGTCCTAGATGTTATCTTCTTCTAGTAGAAGATTATTTCATCTACTTAATATATTGAAATCTGTTGTTTAGTGTAGCCTCTTTCATCAGTTATCTTGGTTCTTCTGGATAACCTGCTGCAGCTTCTCCATTAGCACTTGCTCCTGCTTCTTATAATTTTATGTTATGTAGATGGCTTATTTCCTTAAACTTTGTGAACTAAACCTCTGCTGGCTTGAAACTTTAATTTCAAGCCCTCATGAAATTGAAGTTAGGGCATTGCTCTGGATTAGGCTTTGGCTTAAGGAAATGCTGTGGCTGATTTGCTCTTCTATCCAAACCTCTAGAACTTTTTCCACATCACCAGTAAGGCTGTTTCACTTCCATATCATTTGTGGGTTCATTGGAGTAGGACTTTTAATCTCCCACAAGAACTGTGTTTTGCATTCATAATTTGGCTAACTGGTGCTAATGCCCGCCATTCTACTCCTCTCAACTTTAGCCATGGCTTTTCTAGTAAGCTTAGTTATTTCTAGCTTTTGTTTTAAAGTGGAAGATGTGCACTCTTCCTTTCACATGGCTATGTAGAGGTAACTTTAATGTGTTAATTGGCCTAATTTTAATATTGTGTCTCAGGAAATAGAGAAGCCCGAGAAGAGGGAGAGTGATAGGGGAACAGGTGGTTGGTGGAGGAATCAGAATACATAGGACATTGAGAAATTGACCTTGCTGTCTTATGTGGGCACAGCTCATGGCCCCTTTAAATAATTACAATATTAATATCTAAGATCACTGATTACAGATCACCATAAAAGATATAATAGAGAACAACTTTAAAATATCGTGCGAATTATCAAAATATGAGAATATTGTGAGAATTATCAATGTGTTTTGGTTTCGACACACTCTTGGAAAAATGGCTCTGATAGATTTGCTCAACACAGGCTCAAAACAAGCCTTCAATCTGTTAAAAAAAAAAAAAAAAGGTATCTGTGAAGCACAATAAAGCAACACACAATAGATGAGGTATGCCTGTATTAAAGATCATTAAAACCTAGAAATTTAAAAGTACTTTGTTCTTGGTGTGGGTGGGGGTTAGTGTGCATGCCTGTGTATGTATAATGAGATGAATAGATTCATACATATGAATGTAAAGAGAGACCTGCATGTATTATTATACTGTTTATAAGTAAATATTTTATCATGCTTTTTTTCTTCTCAGAACATCTGAGATGGAATTATTGCTTCAGGTTATCTAGTGCAGGGATTGGCAAACTTTTTCTGCAAAGGGCTAAATAGTAATATTTTAGGTTTTGCATTCTGCACAACCTCTGTCTCTACAGATATGTTCTGATGTTATATCACAAAGTAGTTAGAGGCAAAACACAAAGGAATGGGCATGACTATGCTCCAATACAATTTCATTTACAAAAGCAGGTAGCAGTCCAGGTTTGACGCATTGATCCTGGCTCAGCAACTCCTGTTCTTGAAGGTAAATCCACCTTGGCTGTCAGCTGGGCTAAGAGATGGATTTAAAATAGAACAGATTTTGCCAAATTTTATTTTTGCAGTAGTTGCATGCTGAATCCACCTTGGATGTTAGCTGGGCTAAGAGATGGATTTAAAAGAGAACAGATTTTGCCAAATTTTATTTTTGCAGTAGTTGCATGTTGAATAAATAGCAATCCCCAGCAATTATTTAAAACCCAGGTACATAAATATTCCATGCACATTTATACTGTGCTATCTTCACAGTAGAATAGAAATATGGAGGCATTCCTTCGAGTTCTGTTGTTCTTAAATATGTGTAGTTTTGACAGACCACAGTGTATGCCAGATTGGGGAAAAAAGTAGGCCACTCTAAAATCATAGTTAATCAGTCACTATTAGTAAATATTGATTTACTTTAAGATTGTTTCATTTCCATTTGCTTTTTTTCTTTTCCTCTGTCTGGATATTTTTTTTTCACATTCCCTGTTAGCTTGGAAAACTACGCACTCTTCAAAGTTCATGTTAAACACTATTTCTTTGAAGGAGTTGTTTTTGCTTGTTTTTTGTGTGTTTGTTTTTGCCATATTCTGACAGGAATAGTTTTTCCACCTTAGATCTTACTTAGTACCAGATATCTTTACAACATTTATCAAATCATGTTGTAATTATTTACTAGCCTTGACAGTAGATTTCAAAGGCAGAATACACTTTCTCCACATTTGTTTTTTTCAAACGTAATTTTTTCAAGTTTGTAAGTGAAAGAATAAAAGAAATGAATTAAGGCTGAATTAAGGCTGAATGGGGGGGGACAATTGCATTGATCGAATGAAGAACTATGCATTTAACAATATTAACATTGTATGATTTTGAGACACTATAGGTGATATTGTTAGTAACTATGTACAATATACCATTTTAATATAAAACTTTTTAAGGTAGTTAGATGTAGAATACTGCTTCTAAGTATTTCAAAGAAAACCACTGTAAAATGCTCAATAATCACAAATCTTGTGTTTTTTATTGCTATTAATTCAAATAATTGGTTGAGAGCAAAATATTTTTAAGCACTTTCATTATTCAAATTTTTTTGCCAGGACAGATAGGTTTGTTGGCAAATAAATTCACTTATCAACTAAAGATCAGTTTTCTCTGTTCTACTACTCTTAGGCTGACTCAATAAACAAATACTTAATCATTTTGTGAATATCTTCAAGTGTTTTCTTCCAAGATTATCACTTAAGTAGAACTAAGATGAAGAAACACTAAATTAGATAATTCTTTAAGGAAATATTTTTAGTACATTGAGTGTAAAATCACAAACTGATAGAAAATTTGTTTATCTTAGAGTTTCAAAATAATTTTAGGCAGCTGAGAAACTAAAGTCTGAAAAAATACTCAAAGTAATACTATTTGTTTTTATAACTTTGTATTTTTTTGTCATCTTTCCTACTTTTCTCCTTAGGCTATTTCCAAAAAGGAAAATATACTGAAGATAGCTGAATGCTGTTAGTTATTAAAAATAACAATCACAATTGCAATAATAAATGGAAACTAAACATGAACGTTACCTGGTAGATCTGTCTTTATCCCATTCATTCCCTGGGAAAATAATTCCTAAAACAATATATTTACAGGGTTGTTGTCCATCTTGAAACAATATTATAATAGCTTGTTACCAAAGACATCTTACTTGTTTTCTTGCTATTCAAATTCTAGTGTACCTGAAATGGTTGCATATCAGGAGACCAATGTGACAGAAACCTTATCAGTATAATTTGTCATAAAATTTAGCAGTCTCACTCTTGTCCTTCCTTATCTGTGTATTGATTACGATTGTAAACATGTGGAGTTTTCACTTATTTTTATTGTTTGAAATTTATCTTCATGCTTTTTAGTATTGGAAAGTACAATAAAAATGTTTTCTTTTCTCTCCAGGTGATCTTAAAATTCCAGCAGATAGCTGCATTCAAAGAGCGCCTGGCTATTAGAATGCTCCTTGGCATAATATCCACACAGGTTGGGAGCAGACTTCTGAATTTCATTTCACTCTCAAAAGATGTTGAGTTAGCAGTTCCTGTTGGCTGCCTGCCACTCACTTTTCTCAGCGCCCAGGGCTTGCATTTATGCTGAGCCCACTTTCTATTTTACATTTCAAGCCTTTATCTCTTCTTCCTTCGGTGATTTTTATGGATGAACAAACCAGGTCACCTAAGATAAGCCACTGTTGCTCTCCACTCAACCTTCCCATTTTTTAGGAACTGTCCTAAAATTGAACTTCTGCTAAGAATTTCTGATTAGGACAGGGACACATGATGGTATTTTAGCAGTGTTTTCCTGCATCAAGGAGAGAAATCAGGGGTCTCAGTTTTAGCCACACTTAACATCTCTTTGACCATGAGGATGTCACTCACTTCTCCGTGTCTTAGCTACTTGATTAGAAAGCAAGAATAACAATGCCTGTCTTGCTCATCTCCTCAAATCCTAGAAAGACTTAAATAATGTTATATAAGTGAACAAACTCATAAACCCTAAAACACAACAGAACAGAACAGAATTTATTTTTTGTTTCGTCCTTCTGATCAATCAGACATGATCCAATAAACTGGACTCCTTAAAGTCCAATACTATTTTGCAGTTTTAAAGAGGTTCTTTTTTATCCATTTAAAGAATAAACTCAAACATATTCTGTTTGAAAGAAGAAATAGGGAGGCTGAAAGTTAAACTAAACCCTGCTTTTGATTCTAGTAAGAAGAAAATTATTGAATTTTTATCTGCTATCTCTAACTTTATTTTGCGTCTTTTATGTTTCTTTTTGTATTACTACCAGTGAAGACCAGAAAATGTCTTGCTGTCAGAAAGACTCTAGTATCAAACTCTGTGGTGTCAGAGCTAATGACAGGATCTATTGACAAAGAATATTATGTTTGTGGCTGTGTGAGGTAACAAGTATTTCACATAAAGTTTACTCCTTAGAAAAGATAATACAAATAATAATAAGCTAATTGGTTCATTGATTCAATTCATGTAGCAAGTCACCACCTGAAGATATCATGATGAATTCCACTGATACACAAAATTTTGAATGTGTTTACTGTTTTTATACCTTTATTAAGGTGTAAATCACATACAATGAACTGCACATATCGAAAATGCATTTGATAAAATGTTTCTTATACACACATCTAAAAAAAGATAGTATACTCAGAAGATATATCTTTATTCCTGTATCCATCCGTCTATTCATTTATTCGTATCTTCATTCATTTACTTACTATCTAGTGAGTACTTCCCATGGGTCAGGCACTGTTATTAGTGCTAGATGGTAAGCAAAACAATGTCCCCACCTTGTTGCAGCCTGCTTTCTAGTAGGAAAAATGAGACGGTGCTAAGAGAAATAGCAGGAGACAGAAAGGGAGCAGTGGCTATTGTATTACATAGGGAAATCAGGAAAGCTCTTACAAATAAAAAATCTCAGCAGAGAACTGGAAGAAAGGGAATAGTGAGCCATGTGACTTTTTGGTATTAGGGCAAAGAGCATATGCAAAGGCCCTGAGGCAAGTGTGTGCCTGTAGTTTTTGGAAAACAATGTAAGGCCGGTGAAGCTGGAGTGAGAGAGGAGGAGAGAGAGAGTTGATGCAAGCAAGAGATCACGGGAAGCCAGATTGCAGAAGGTCTTTTTGAGCCTTTGGGAGAACTTTGTCTTTTACTTTGAGAGCAATGAAAAACTGAAAAGTTTTGAGCAGAAAGGTGACACAATATTACTCGTATTTTCACTCATTACTCAAGGCACTTAGTAGAGAATAGGAAGATTTAGAGAGGCCGCTGTTGGAGGGATCCAGGTAAGAGTTGATGGTGACACAAACTATCGTATTTACAGTGCTGGAGGTGGTAAGGGTAGTCTCACTGGGGATATATTTAGGCTAGTTTAGTTTTGTTTTCATAATTTAGAATATATTAGTTTCTGTCATCAAATCCATGTATATAAGAGCTTACATATTTTATAGAGTGTGTTATCTCAGTACAAATGTGTAGGAGATCGGTCAGGGTGGTGGGAAAAATTATAGGAAAGACTTAAACCGTCTTAGAAAGCCGAGAGGTTTTGCAAAGGCTTGAGGAAAGGGTTATAGCTGAAGGGAGCCTAATCTCCTACCTTGAGCTAATGGCAGAGGGCAGATAACAAGGGAGTGCAAAGGAATTTAACTAGATGAGTTTGTTTACCTATTTCTCCAGAAACCAACCTTTGATCATCCTTGCACAGGACTGCTCCCTACTGGAGGGTCCACAGATAATGTTAATTACCCACAAATGGTTTTTGCTCCAGGCCTTTGTTATTAAATCCGTACTAAACAAATGTGAGTGTCTCTGGTCTAAGGGAGCGCACTTTCTCATCTGCTGTGCTAAACATGCGGTCCCCTAGCTGCACTCACAGGCAAAATATCTGTGTTTGCAAACTCCGTTCACCCATCCTCATCCAGAGTCAGCCAGACAGACTCAGCACAAATGGAAAAAAAATAAGTTTAACATTTCTAGACCAATAGGGCTTTTAATTTCTGTATAATGACAACCATAATGGTAAACTGGGATACTTTTTCCAAAGTTGATAGCACAGATGAAGTTTCTAAATATTCAAATTATATGTGTGTGTGTGTGTGTGTGTATGAAAAGATCAATAGCATCAGTATGTTATGCATCAAGTCATGTGAACAAAATTGTAGAGACATCCATCCACTTCATTTTTAAAAAGGGAGGAAAAAAAGGTGAAAAATGAAACCAGAAAATTGCAAGGTTCTATTACTATTGTGAGACCTGGCATCTTATGCATCTCTTTTCAAGAATGTTATCATAAGCATTTTTAGTTTTTTAATGTGTGCATATCGTTTTAGATTTCCAATGAAAAACCACAAGAAAACGTAATTTCCTTCACAAAGAAACCTGGGATGGGTTTAACTTTTCTCTTTCAGAGTGTATGTGTGTGTGTGTGTGTGTGTGTGTGAAACTTCTTAAAGTTTTTTCTTGCTGCCATCCTAATATATTTTTAAAGGAATTTTATCAATCTCTAAAATCAGTTTAGGCCTTAGCAAAATAAATATTAAAATGCAAAGTTAGTCTTTTTTCTTTTCCCATTCTTGGTTATCAGGGACTTTGCTTTTCTTTTGTTTCCATATTACAAAAGAGTCACTTGCATTTATTTGTTTGTTTCTATTGTGAATTGCTATATTTGAAAACATTTGCTTTCTTCCCAAATCTATTTGGTGACAGCTAATTTCATAAAAACATATCCTCTCAACCAATCTTAAAGAAATAGGAAAACCGCTGTGAATGTCAAATTGAAGTGTATTGTCTGAAACTATAGTATTGAACTAGAAAATGTAGGTTCATGCCATTGTTTTCTATCTGAACAAAATACAGAGCTATTGTCAAGATGGTTTTGTACACCATACCATGAATATTTTTTTCGGAGTTAGAGCTCCCCACCTTTCTTTACCAGCTAGACATGACCTTCTAGACTGACTCTGTGACTGTGGAACTCTGTGTTCTTTCTCATAAAATCTCTTCCCAATTTTCCCTATTTTCACAGAAGGCTCAGATTTTACCTGTTCATGCGTTAAACGTGGTTTGACACCCACAGAGACCCACTTTTAGATTACTTCATCTCTTTCTTTAGCAATCACAGTGTATCTGAAACATCGGTCATAACCTCTGGGAAAATGCTTCACCAAATTTGAGGTTCGTTAGAAATTCTCTTTTGGAAAGTTGTGAACTCTTTTGGAAAGTCTGCAAGATATTTCCGTTTTAACCTTCAATAAACGCTCCATACTTTACATGCTTCCAAATATATTCTCCCTCTAATATCAAATAAATACTGAATTCAAATATGATGATTGATTCTTTTCACCAACTTGGCTGAGCCAGAGTGCCCAGATTGATCAAACATTATTTCTGGGTATGGCTGTGAGAATATTTCTCTCTAATATGGATGGCCCTCATTCAATCACTTGAAGGCCTGAATAGAAAAGGCTGAGTACGAAAAATTATTTTTCCTTGCTTGTCTTCAAGTGAGGACATTGTTGGTGTTGCTTTTTTTAACCTCTGCGTTCAGACTTGGATTCAGACTGAAACTAAGCCACTTGATTCTCCTGGTTCTCAGGCCTTCAGACTTGACTGAAACTATATTACTGGCTGTCTTGCATCTTCAGCTCGCTGACACAGATGTGGGGCTTCTTGGCCTCCAAAATCCTATGGGCCTGTGCTTTATAGTCAATATCTCTCTCTCTCTCTATATATATATATATATACACACACACACCACACATACACATGCATATATATAAACTCCTATTAGTTTTTCTTTTTCTGGCTCACCCAGATTAATACAACAAATATTTAAATTTCCTAAAATGTGATTTGGCTCTCACACTTATAGTTTCAAATTTTTGATCAGCTTTTCCAATAGTTCTTCAAGTAGCTCCTGAAAATAATAACAGTGATTAATTATTTTACTAATAAATGATTACCTTAGAGGGCTGAAAAGGAATCATCTTATGTTACGTGCAAGGAAATGTCAGGAAAGATCTTTATCTAACTTTACGCTTTAATGTACTTTATGAAACACACTTTACCAAAACTAATATGTATATACATGTTGCTTTAAGAATAGTTTAATTTTAACAGTTGAATTGGAAATGAACTAGCTTTTTAACTTTGCTGTCACTTTGCAAACATAAATGATTTGCCATATGCTTTGTGAAAAATAGATTGGCTTTTATCCAGTTTCCTGGATAATTGGATCTCAGGTAATTCAGATTAGTTCTTTTACTTTTAAATTAAATCTCATTTAGGTTTGTCCATATTTTTGAAGGGTCATTTATATTATTACTCAGACTAATTGATGTTCATAATATCTATGCATAAGAGGCAAGCTGCATCTTCCATTATAAATATTCCACTTACCCCTAACTTCATATCATTAATAAAATATTTAACAGATATTTGAGCTGTCAGCTAATGTTTGAAAATGATAATTTTTAAAAGTAAAGAAAGAAAATATAATGTAAATCAAATCTCATCTTTGCCATCGTGAGTAAACCAAGCATTAGCTTGTTTTGCTTTTCTTTTTTAGTAAACCAAAGTAATGTATAGATTTACATCTTCATATATCAACATTTGCATCACCAACATTGACAAAAATGTGATGCAATACTATGTGTGTATATATGTATATATATATATATAGTATGTATCTTCATTCTCCAAAAAGTATAGTTTATTTTTAAAATAAAAAAGTATCTACAGAGAACTGTTTATCATATTCTGCATAATACAAGCCAAAAGACCAGTCAATAACAAAACAAAGCAAAAAAGTAAAAAACAAAACAAAACAAACAAAAAAACTCCACAAGTGTGATACATTTGGGAAATAGTTTTGAAACATGAGGTGACAAAAAATTGTTAAAGAGCTAAGATTCCTAAGAGACTGTTTTCTCTTCAAATATTCCTCAGCCTGTGTAGCTGTAACCCTTAGATGGTCAAGAGTCGAATGACCCATGTGATTCTTGACCATCTAAATCTATGGAAGGAGATAATTAATACTATTTCAACTTCTTGATTGGATTGGTTTATTCATAATTTTAAAAATCTAAAGTATATAACTTATGTGATATGAATAATATATCAAATTTCACATCAAACTTCGCTCATGGTAAGACTAGTGAGCAAAATTATGATGATAAATATGATACATAATCTCAAAACATCTTCTCACAACAAACTTATTATTAATAGTCACATAGCAAAAAAGAGAAACATTTTGGTGGAGAAACACAATGCCTTACTCAAGTGATCAAAATTAATTATATGTGTAATAAGATCATGTGCCTCCTGATAGGATGCATGAAAAAGAACAAAACATCACCGCTCTGGTATTTCTGCCCAAATGTGCACAACCTGAATATAACCCTAAGCAAACATCATATTAACCGAGGGACATTGTACAGAACTCCCCACTGCTCTTCAAAATTGTCAAGACCTTGAAAAAAAAAAGAGAAACAGAAAAATACTTTCAAAGTAAAGGAGATTAAGGAGCTAAGATAACTAAATGCAAAATGTGATCCTGGATTGGTTCCGGAACTAGAATATTTTTATATTACTATAAAGTACATTTCAGAAAAAAAAGGGAAAGAGAAAGATAGGAGTAAAAGTGAAAAACGGAGTGCAAATGTAATAAAATTGTAACATTCGGAGTAAGTGAAGGTTATATGGGAAAACCTTGCATTATTTTGAGCCTTGGAAGTTCAAATTGATTTCGAAGTAAAAAGTGAAAAACAAACATAAAAAATATTTATATTGGAGTCCATCACATTTCTGCCGTGCACAAATAGTTTTTCCTTCTGTGTTATCCAAAAACATATTGCTAGTGATTCTCGTTGGACTTCCAGGCCGGAAAGGATTTTTGACTTTATTTAGTCCCTCTCTCCTTTACCTCATCATATTTTAATTCTTAGAGAATAAAGATACATTGGCCTACGCGACTAGCTCATGTTCATTAAAATATTAAATGAAGGAGTCATAACAATATATATTATTCATTTTTCATGTTTTCTTTAATAGAGTTTGATCTTTATAAGGAAAATCTCTGTATTTACATTTCCTTAACATCTAGCCTAAGATATTACATAGAGTAAAGGCACACAAAATTACATCCTTTACTAGAATCCATTCTTCTGTACTTTAGAAAATCATGAAATATGTGTGGAGTATTTTCTCAGCAGCAAACTCCATACTAGAAACATTATTACTATTTGACATTAATCTCCCCCACCTTCTTCAAGAAATTCAACCTCAACTTGGAGAAGATAGTCTGTGAACCAAGAGTTAAAATATGAGACAAGTAACATGGTGGAACCAAAATATAAAAGGAATATCTGAGACAATAATCAATACTCTGCTAATTCAGAGAATTAACACATTGGTTAGCATACTAATGTACGACTACATTTAAAATAAAGTTATGGTGGGATGTGGTGGCTCATGCCTGTAGTCCTAACACTCTGGGAGGCTGAGGCAGTTTTCTGCCTGAGCTCAGGAGTTCGAGACCAGCCTGGGCAACATGGTGAAACCATGTTTCTACCAAAAAGTCTATCTCTCCTTATATATATTAGCCAGCTGTGGTAGCATATGTCTGTGGTCCCAGCTACTCAGAAAGCTGAGGTAGGAGGCTCTCTTGAACCTGGGAGATGGAGGTTGCTGTGAGCTGAGATTGCACAACTGCACTCCAGCCTGAGTGACAGAGTGAAACCACATGTCAAAATAAAATAAAATAAAATAAAATAAAATAAAATTACATGAGGTCAACCTAAATGCCCATCAATGACAAACTCGAAAAAGGAAATGTGGTACATATACACCATGGAATGCTATGGAGCCATGAAAAAGAACGAGATCATGTCATTTGCTGAATATGGATGAAGCTAGAGGCCATTATCCTCAGCAAACTAACGAAGGAACAGAAAACCAAATGCGACATGTTTCACTTTACAAGTGGGAGCTTATTGATGAGAACACATGAACCCGTAGAGGGGAAACATGCACACTGGGGCCTACTGGAGAGCAGAGGACGGGAGGAGGGAGAGGATCAGGAAAATAATGAATGGTTATTAGGCTTAGTACCTGGGTGATGAAATATGTGCGACAAACCCCCGTGACACACTATGCAATATTTACCTATATAGCAAACCTATACAATCTGTACATGTATCTCTGAACTTAAAGTAAAAGTTAAATAAAAGAAAATAAAGTTGAGCAATACAAGTACTATTATGGTAGAGGATAGTTTCAGTAATCTCTAAAGCCAGCTTGCAGACTGAGATTGAGCATTAGCATAGTTTTGTTGGTCTAGGACAGCATTTTAACACAACTTGATTTAGACTGAACCTGCTGTCTTCAGTCACAGTCTTCACCACTCCCTATTGCCTGTACTGGATGCTTCATTCATTTATAGGCTGGAACCTGAGGACACTTGAATCTGTGAGGCCCAGTGTAGTAGAATAAGAAAGACAAACACATACACATATATAGCAATAAAAACCAATTTGAAAAAGATCAGAAGAAAATACTTTATGCTTATTTATAAAGTATCTTTTAAATGAAAAAAAAAAAAGAGAGAGATTACTTTTAGCTTTAGAGAAATGAACACAGTGCTTCCTGAAAGGGGTAGGATTTTTTTCCCAGACCTTAAAAGACATTGATAAAGGTGGGTGTGGGTGTTGCTGAAAATAATGATAAAGGAAACCAGGAACAATCTTTAAAGATCTATGATTTCCTTGTGGAATTTGAATGAGGCTATTAGCGTTTCTGAAATATTTCTGTGGAAAGGTTTCAGACTTCAAAATAAAATTCCTTATGTTATTCTAAATTTAATATTAAAATACAGTCATAGATTTTTAGAGCTTTAGTAGACTGGGAATGAGTGAAAGAAGAGAGAGAGGAAGGAAGGAAGGAGAGATGGAAGGAAGGAAGGAAGGAGGAAGGGAGGGAGGGAGGGAAGGATGGAAGGAAGGGAAAGAAGGAAGGAAGGGAAGGAAAGAGAAGAGAGAAAGGGACACATGGCATTACTACTGCTGCAGATGCAATTAAATCTAAACATATTGGAAAAGCAGGAGCTCTAGATTCTTCTTAGAAGATCTCCATAGGAAGGAATTCCATGCTTTTCACTGCACTCACATTAAAGAGTTTAACAGGTCACTACCCACATACTTACTTCCACTCATACAAACGTAGATATGGTCAATACACACTCACACACACACAACCAAATATATACCCCAAAAATACTAATGGATACGTCGTTTTAGGCTCACTAACATTTGTATAAATATAAAATGCCAACCAATTTACAGGTAAGTATACAAGAACCAGGGCTCTCAGGATTTCTCAGCTAGCTTTAGAAACTAAAGAAACTACAGCATAAAAATCACCTTAATATATCAGAAACACTAATGTTGAAAATTTTAGTAAAAATGACTATGGAACAAGGGAACAATGCCAAGGAGATAAAAAATGTTTGTGAAATGTTATCTTTGGCCAAATATATGTCACAGGGGATAACAAAAATAAGAGAAAGCTTTACATTCCCATTGTTCTTCCATCTGCATTCTGAGAGAGAAGACAAAATATTATCAAGACAGTAGAGGAAAGCATAATTGCTGTAACATTTTCTTTCTTAACAACCATGGAAAAATAAACATTTTGTCACACTCCTTTCTTGGCATGATTTTCTTTGGTGGAGTCTTGGATCAGATCTAGCATGGATAGCAATAATGCCTTTTAAAAACTATTTTAGACCAAAACTAAAAATTTTGTGAATACAACCCAATCATGTTTAGAAGAAACAATCAAACATTTAGAGACAACAGAGGAAAAGAAGAAACATTCACTTATCTATACTACTCTAATATAAATGGAAACACACCTATCTTATCCAAGGTTTCTACTTCAGAGGCCTCCATGCTCTGACACAATCATTAAACGAAAGACCTCACCTCTTTCTATTCAAAGCCTTACTTTCTTAACCATCAGCAAAATGCAAAAATTATAGCTCAAACTACAAGTAATCATTAAGTACTCCAATATCCTGCTCAAATTTTCCATTTGGATTTGTTTTCAATATGGGCTTTGTCTGTTCAAACCCATTGCGAGTAACTAGGACATGTAATTGTTAAACTGGTCTCCATCATTTGCACCATCTGCACCTCCTGAATAATAAAACTATTATATAATTAAGAGGCAGTCAATTAGGGATGATTACGAATTACTCTAGACACCTATTAGAGTTGTTTCAGGGAGACCATTGACTCATTTTATGGATGCATTATGAATGCTTTTTTGTATCTCTCCATGAGTACAAGTGAAATTGTGATTTTCGACACTGCACAAATAATTCAAATTATAATTTAAGATAGCTTATTTCAATATACTCATTTACCTGGGTCACACAAATATTACAAAACTGGATTCCTAGTTTGTGATTATATAATAAACCAAATCAGAATCAGTGAATTTATTCTGAGCCATCCTCCTTTTCTTCTTCAAACTTACCTTCCTCCCTTTTTCTCTACCTCTTTCTCTTCCTTTCTTCCTTCTTTTCCTTTCTACACATTTCCAGTATAATTCAAAGTTTAGAAAGTTAGCTATATATGAATTCAGTGAATTGAAATCAAAAGATGCTGATCCTAACCCTTTCTCATTTTACCTTTCACTTTTCATGTTAAGTAAAGCATGCACGTTGTAAAATATTCAAATAATACAGAAGTAGCACTCTCTGGTTAAAGAACTGTTAAATTTTGGATATATGTCGTTTCTAACTTTTTTGAAGTTTTTGATTTGATCAAATTAAATAACATTTATTAAAAATCTAAATTTCACTGCACTCTGATAAATACCAGAGATGGATGAGATTATCCTCGACCTCAGATGCCAATCACTTAATACAAGGCAATAGATTTATTTACACTAATTAGTGTGTTTGCTAAAAAGTATCCTGAAGAGTGGTGAATTAAATGGGCTTAAGTGTCAGAAATGATACTTTCATGACATTTTTGTATAGAAAGTAAACATGAATTCTGTAAACGTAAGAACATGACCTCTTCCCTGTAACCCTTCCTCTGTTAGTATTAAAAAATACATAGTTCAGGTGCTATGTGAGAAATGTACTTAAAAGTGTGCGAAATTAAAGACTGGACAACTACTTTTTAGTCTTATCTCACTTCTGATTCTCATTCTTGCCTGATTGTATCCATGACTGACAGTTCCTCAAAGGAATTATCCATCACCTACTCCTGATTCTAATCTCATGTTGCAATCTAGTTGAGAACCACAGAAAAATTGGCATAAATCAGGGATGAGAAAAGTCTCAAGGTAGGGTTAGGTTTGACTTGTGCCAATTAAAAGATTTTATAGGACTCCCTATTCAATAAATGATGCCAGGATAACTGGCTAGCCATATGCAGAAGATTGAAGCCATATATCCCTTACTTTCACCATATACAAAAATTAACTCAAAATGAATGAAATATTTAAATGTAAGACTTCAAACTATAAAAATCAGGAAGACAACCTTAGAAACACTCTTCTTGACATTGGCTTTGTCAAATAAATTTTGGCTAAGTCCCCAAAATAGTTGCAACAGAAATAAAAATAGACCAGTAGGACCTGATTGAACTGAAAAAGTCCTGCATAGCAGAAGAAAATATCAAGAGCAGACAGACAACATACAGAATGGAAGAAGATAATTGCAAACTATGCATTTAACAAAGGCCTAATATCCAAAATCTCTAGGGGCCTTAAACAAATCAACAAGCAAAAAACAGATAACCCCATTCACAAATGGTTAAATAACATGAATGGAAACTTCTCAAAAAAAGATATATATATATAAGTGGCCAATGAACATATTAAAAAATGCTGAACATCACTAATTATCAGAGAGATGCAAATCAAAACCATGGTGAGATGCCATCTCACCCCAGTGAAAATGGCTATTATTTTAAAGGTCAAAAAAATAATAGATGCTGGCAAGGCTGCAGGAAAGGGGGGCACTTACACTCTGTTGGAGGGGTTGTAAATTAGTTTAGCCACTGTGGAAAGCAGTTTGGAGATTTCTCAAATAATTTAAAACATAGGTACCATTCAACCCATCCATCCCATTACTCAATATATATACAAAAGAAAAGAAGTAATTCTATCAAAATGACCCAAGAACTTTAATGTTTATCATTGTGCTATTCAGGAAAGCAAAGACATAGAATCAATTCACATGCCCATCCGTGGTAGATTGGATTAGGAAAGGTTGTATAACACACTATGGAATACTACACAGCCATAAAAAAGAATGAAATCATGTCCTTTACAACAGCGTGGATGAAGCTGGAGCTCTAATTCTCAGCAAATTAATGCAGGAACAGAAAACCAAACATCACATGTTCTCACTTATAAGAGAGCTAAGCATTGAGCACACATAGTCATAAATATGAGGGAAAAAAGAAAACAAAACTGTGGACCACTAAAGGGTTGTGGGGAGGTGGTGTAAAAATTACCTGTCAGGAGAGATCCAAGATGGCGGATCACTAGCAGCTCAGGATTGCAGCTCCCAGCAAAAGCGCAGAGAGCCAGTGGACGCCACACTTACCGATAAATTTTTGCTGCCCACGGACCAGGACATTCCCAGTGGAGGAGCCCCACGGGTCGCCAGCGCGACCCTTTCGGCTGGCGTGGCTTTTTTGCCGGCGCCTCGGCTCGGCGGCTCTTGGTGCGGAGTAAACGGGACTGAGTCTCCTTTTGGATGATGTTTGGAGCTCTGGGAAGTCAGAGCAGTCCATCCAGCTGACTGAAAAAGGGACTGAGAAGCCAGGCCGGAGACCCCCGGGCAGAAAAGCACCACGAATTTCAACGCTGCTGTTTTAGCTAGCGTTGCGAGTCGCACAGTGAAAATTACATAGATTCCGGAGCTGGGAATTAACAAGCTGGACGTCCACTCAGAGACCTAATTTGAAAGTGGGTAATTACAAAGACGACAGATGGATAAAACCATAAAGATGCCAAGAAGCCACC